>PVIJ01000139.1:266466-379150 GCA_004024925.1 Scalopus aquaticus
GGGGGGGGGGGGGGGGGGGGGGTGCAGCCATTCCTGTAGCCTGAGGATATTAAGGAACTGGAACAGATTTCTGATATAATATTAAGTGAGAATAGTAGGATATAGACTGTACATACGACATGGCCTCAATTTTGTTTTCCATTTCTTGCGTTTAAAGCATATCTATCCTTACCCCTCTTCCCCCCTCCCCAAGGAAGATATATACCAAATGTTACCAACTCTTGGCTGGTAGGATTAAAATTTATATTATTTTTTAGACTCAAAATTTTGTAAACTGTCATTTTTAATAACCCTAAAACAATAAAAAGTCAAAATTATATTGTACAAAGTATACCTTGTCCACCAGTGACAACTCATTGGTACCTGCTCTCTGTGATAGCTCGACCTGTGTCAGACAGGTTCATAGAAAACAGCATTTTTTCCAAAGCCCTTTAAAAATTTCATTTTCCTGTATTTCATATTTATTTACTAAATATCAGCCTTCATAAATACACTTAAAATGATTTTATTGAGCTTTAGAGGCTGTCTTATTTTCTGTAGTTCGACGGAATCCTTAGAAAGTAGGTCGTGCTAAGACTGTGGCGTAGTCCTGCCTTTGTCGTCGGCCAGACAGCGCCTGTCATCGCTGTGTGATTACACGGCGGTCTGACCATGGAAGGGGGCGTTCTGAAGTAGACTGTAAAACAGTGCTGACGCCATTGACTTCCTGAGATTTGTGAGATAGGAAATGGTAAACTTACAGCTCTAAGTTAATTTTCATATTTACATACCTGTCTGTTGACTTTTTGAACGAGTCATTTAACCTCTGACTTTTTAATTTTGTGATCTCTAGAATACCACTTAATGTTATTCTACATCCAACAAACATTTGTTGAACAGTTCCTGTTTCGACACTGTTCTGGGAGTTGGGGCGAGTAGCCGTCTGGGACATCCAGGGCCTGCTCCGGAAGAGACGTGCATGGCCGGCTGACGCTGCGCTCCTCCTTCCTCCATCCGGCAGGCCTCGCGGCAAACCTCTTTGAGGAGTTCACGTCACGTGCATTTACCAGGCCGGTGGGACTCAGCTCCTTCTCCTACAGGCTTATGGAAGAGTCAGTTTTAACAGAACTGTGGTAGCATAAACGCGAGCAAAAGGGGTGGAAACGGTAGGAAATCTGGTTTGTGAAATCAAGGAAGACCCTGGGGGAGGCGAGGGCCTCAGAGCCCCGCACAGACAGGCCGCTGGCCAGCGCGGGGAGTGCGTGAGTGCCGGGTCAGGCCTTGGCTGGGTCCGGTCCAGGGCCGGTGTCCAGGAGCAGCGCGCCGCAGCAGCGCCTCGAGAAGGTGCTCGGTGACCGTGGACCTGCCGCCGTAGCTGATGAGCTGCCTGCGTGACAGAGGTGTCTTAGGAACGGACTTTTAAATTTTAGTTAATTTCTCTTTATTTAAATAGCCAAATATTTGTATTAATCACGGGTGGTTTTTTTAAAAAGATAATTGATGGTGCTTTGACATCTTGGGGGTAGTGACAGCCTGCCTGCGAGCGCACCGTTCAGCGGAAACCCACCAGCCGAAAGCAGGTGCCTCAGCCGCCTCCCCTATCTAATGCTCACACACCAGCTCGGCACCACGGGCCGGCCAGTGGCAGAGGGCGCCGCGCCAGCCCCCGCCGTGCTCCTTGGAGGAAGCCACAATGAGGGCTGTGTCCACTGTCTTCCCCGCCCTCCGCCCCGCCCTCCTGCTTCCCCACGTGGCCTGGGAGCAGGGAGCAGGGAGCTGTTCCTGCCGGGGCCCCTCTGCTTGTCTGTTTTCTGACCTGCCCTGACTAAAGCCCCAGGTGCAGATGCAGCAGTGGGGGGGGGGGGCTGTGTCGGACAGCGCAGATTGGTAGGGAGACCCCTTCCCCCAAGAACAGTTCGGTGTCACTTCCCCGACTTGACTTCATTCCCGGAGGACGTGGAAGCCTCCACTTGGGTCGTGAGGCTGGAGCGGCCTGGGTGGAGGCGTCTGTGGCCCCGGGCCGCAGCCACGGAGCCGCCAGATGTCGCTGCCAGTCCCTGTGATCTCGGTAAAAGCTGCGGTGTGCTGACTGCTGGCTCTGCCAGGCCCCTTGTGCAGCGTGTGCACTGGCGACTCGTTCAGAGCTCGCCGCAGCCTCGCCGGGGCTGGCCGGCCGTCAGCCAGGCTCAGGGGTGGGCTGGTGACGCTCGGCTCTGCAGCCTTACCGAGAACTGAGGGGCTTTGGATCCGCTGGGTTTGGGTCACTGCAGAGCAGGCTCGGACTTCCTGGCCTCGACGCCTGTCCCCGCGAGGGCCACGGTGCCGGCTCACCAGGGGGCAGCGCGAGCACCCTGGCCCTCACTGGCACGCCCTCACAGGTAGTCTTTGTCTCTCCCGTGCCCCCGACCAGGCTGTCTCCCCGGAGTGCTGCAAGGTCTCAGGCGCCCAGTGGAGGGTGTCGGAGGCCAGGCCAAGGCCAAGGCCCCTGCGGGCGCGGGGGGCTGAGTGTCCTGGTTCTCGGCGTGTGGTCGCCGCATGCAGAGCCGCCGCTCGGCTCCGTGCTTCTGTCCCTTCCCCAGACAGTGCCGCGTCCCTGCAGTCCCCATTTCAGGGGCACCGCAGAGACTGACCTCACAGTGAGAACATCCAGTGTGTCAGCTTCCAGTGAGTTGTGCAAAGTAGCAGCTTCCGCAAAACAGTGTTTCTTGAGGCATCATCCAGGGTTAACACGCAAACTAAAGCAGCGGTGACACTGTTGGAACTGACAAATCAGGGGGGAGATGTTTACAGATGTTCTGTTGGGTGATTCTAACACAGTGGGAATCTGAACTTGCAAAACAGCCAGCCGCTGAATTCTGTTCATGACCATGGCGACCTTAATTCCTGAAGTAAGAACAAACGCGCACTTGGTGGGGGTGACGGAGCCTGTTTGAGAGGAGCTTGCCTGGCTGTCCGTGTCCCATCTTCCCAAGCCTCCCAGCTCGGAAGTAGAATGAGGCGGCCCTAGGCGCGGGCGGCCTGGCCGAAGGCTCCCGGCGCTCGAGGGGGCGTGGGGCGCACACTCAACCCCTGTGTTCAGTTGCAGAATGGCTCCGTCTGCTGCCTTTCCTCGGCGTGCTGGCGCTCCTGGGCTACCTTGCCGTCCGTCCATTCCTCCCGAAGAAGAAGCAGCAGAAGGACAGCTTGATTAATCTTAAAATACAAAAGGAAAACCCCAAAGTGGTGAATGAAATAAACATCGAGGACTTGTGTCTGACCAAAGCCGCCTACTGCAGGTGCTGGCGATCCAAGACGGTAAGAGCCGCCGGCGCCCTCGGCCGCGTGCTGCCCTGCGCTTCGGGCCCGGCCGCGGGGTTCTGCGGATGCGAGGTTGTCAGCGCTGAACATGTGTGCGCGAAGCCAGAACTTGCATTCTGTGATCGATGCCACCGCTGCTAGGAAGGGAAAGGTGGGGGGACGGAGGGAAAGGTGCTTTTCACCCCGCAGCAGTGGCTGCATGGCCGTTCCAGACACACTTGTGCTGGAGAGAGGACTGGAGTCAGATGTGTGCAAATCTGACGTCTGCCTCTTCCGGTATGACTTTGGGTAAGGTTACTTCAGTCTTTAACCCCAGAGTCATGTTTGTTTTCTGGTATTTTTGAGGATTGAGTGACAAGAGACCCTCAGATACAGTATGAGCTGGCCACTGGCAGCTGGCATTACGATTCTTAGTGTGCAAGTTAACCAGGACTCTGTGGTGATGAGTATTGATCATGGATGAAATGTCTGCTCTTATCACAGGTCATTTGAGGTTTTATTTTTCTAAAGATTGATTTATTTATGCATACAAGAACTGGGGTGTGGGCCAGAGGTGCAGGGGGTGAGAGGACTCCCCGGAGACAGAGTGGGGAGCAGAACAGGCAGACTGACTAAAATACACGGCTGAGGGGAGCAGCGGGGAGACAGGAGAGGTCTGCTGCGCCCTGTGGGAAGCTCCCTGGCCGGGGATCGAACTCGTGCTGCGGTGGCTGTGACAGCTTCATAGGCTGAGACTTAACCTGTTGTGCCACCAGGGAGGCTCCTCATTTGAAGTTTTAAATCCAATAATGTTCATCACAGGATCCTTCGTTACAGCAAAATTATAGAACATCTGATGGGACAGATTAACGAATGGTATAACACAAATGATGGGATATTAAGAAGTGCTTAGAAACCACATTTTTAATATTAAGACTTTTTAAATATTTAAGAGGATAATAACATGAAAGTGATGTAATATAAAAAGTGTATTACAGTATAACTCCACTTTTGTTTATAAAATTAATGTACTTAGTAAATGCAGAAAAAAAGTAGCTCAAAATGTTACCCGAGTACATTCTTTAAAATAATTTTTAAGCTTTTTCAAAAATAGTATATGACTTTTATGGAAACATTTAGAGAATGTCATCATTTATTTTGAACTATAATTTTTTAATGAGCTGAAATTCAGAGCTCCAGAGAATAACAGCTTTTTTCATCTTTTGAATCTATTTTATTAACGCGTATGAAACCGTCCAACATTTTTATTTAAAAATCTATACCAAGTTAGAATTAACTATTTAAAATGGTTAGATTTTGACTGTAGATTTGAGAGTGCCAGAAAGGAAGGGTAGGGGTAGAGGGCAGAGGGCAGCGGGGTGCAGTGCGTGGTGGTGGTGGTGGACTGTGGGGGCTTTGGGGGGCGCTGTGGGGACAGACACTTGTGCACTTAAGTCATAGTGTTGTAAGCTCATGTTACCTCAGTAAAGATACAATTAAAAAAAACAGTAAATTTGTTACATTTGTTGTGGTATGTACAGAATGCGGTATAATTAGAATGTATAAGTAGATGGGTTAATAAGTAGATGTTTTAATCAGGAAAGCACTCTTGTGGTTGTTTTTCGTTTTTCTTTGGCCAAAGTAATAGGCAGTCTTTATAAGAGGATTTCACAAATACTTCTGCTTATTGAATCACTTAAAAACACATGCAATTCTTTTTCCTTTGTAGTTTCCTGCCTGCGACGGGTCACATAACAAACACAATGAACTGACAGGAGATAATGTGGGTCCACTCATACTGAAGAAGAAAGAAGTATGACAGTGATGAGTTACGACTGAATTCAGCTGTGTGCTGTCAACTCTTACAACAATATTTTTTCATTGTTTGTGCATAGAAGATCTTTCACATGGTGGTTTTAATTATTGCTACTTGTTAATAATTATCTCTGCCAATTAATTTTCGTGCTATAGTATGGTTTATATTTGATACTTTGTATATTCAGTCGTTTATATAGAAATTAAGTCATGTAGGCATTGTATTCTGACATGGAAGAATTCGTGTGTTTCTTCCTTATGATGAAACCGATACTTGTAATTTTAATTGAGAAACACCGAAGTTTTATGGATGTAAGGCTATTCCTTTGAATATCAGTATTTTCGACAGAATCTATACTTTAAAATGTCCTCCCTTTGCTATCAAATAAATTATTTTTCAGGTTTCTTCTGTTTTGATCACTTGAAGTGTTTTTTCCCCTTTCTGGCCTTCCACACGCTGCTCCTTTTAGATCAGTAAGAAAAACGTTGCTCTCAGGAATGACTTGAGTCTGTAGAGATGAACGTTTTCCTTTCTGTAGATTGATGTCTGCTAAGACTTTCTCAGTTTCAGATGAGACGTGAACTGGAGAGAGAGGTTCCAGTAGGAAACGGTTATTTACACTGGAAGAGACTTGTTGTCTCCGTCAGCAGCTTGTTTGTGTCTGGCGGTGTGTCCGTTGCGCCTGGCTCAGGGAGGGGGAGCACGCCTGCTTGGCCCCTCAAGGCCCCCCAGAATAGCGCCTCTCGAACTTCTGCTAAAACGATGAGCTCAGTGTTCAAAGCTGTGGTTTAGGAACGTTGTTATCTCTGGCAGCAAACCAACAAAGCACAAAGCACTTTAGCAAAATAAATTTACTGAAGAGTCTGCAAACCTTTATCATTTTCAGCCGGACAGCCCGCCTGTCTCCGGGTGCTGCCGTCCTCCCTCCCGGCCAGAGGCGCTTCCCCAGCAGCCCCCCCGCGCCCCGGCCACGGCCCTGTGCGGCCCTCAGCACGGGGTCTGACCCGGTGCGTGCGACGTCAGAGCTGCTGTGGCGTCAGCCTGACTTTCTTGTGACCGGCAGCAGGAATTTTGCAGCTGGAGACGTACTTGTGGTTCCTTTGAGAAGTTTTGCAAGGCTCACGTCCGACACCGTTGCTCTTGTCCGACAGGAGGGAGAGCCGTGTGTTCTCTGGGTTTGCTTCTGGGTGCTTTTTCCCAAGACCTTTTCTTCAACATCCTTAAAGGACTTCACTGTCAGGAAAACCGCTTATTTTTCCATGGCTGATCTCAAGACTTTGGGAAAAATCCTCCTCACCAAAAGTGGATATCCTGTTCTGTGGACAGGAAATACTTTTCTCTTAAAATCATTCACTGCAGCTCACCGCAAGGGGCTTTTAACCACGTGCCAGTGCTTCCCATTCTTAAGTTACACAACAGACAGTAAAATTTCCCCTCAAACATGGAGACTAAAATGAAATCATGAACTTGAAATTTTGTCAAGTGAGAACATTGTAAAAACGGAAAACTTCATAAAAGGTAAAGCTTGTACCCATACCCAAAAAGTAAAGATTATACATTCAGAAGTTTTTTTCCACCCTGCATTTTCAATTGTTAAAATATGTTGAACAGCTGTGCACAAATATTTTTCCACCTGTGCAAATTTTTCAGAAATCTGTGTCTGGCAGCAAGCAGTTCTAACTCCTTCCACAAGGAGTAGTATCAGCTGCTGTCGTTTCACTGTGTAAGTTTATAGAATTCTGTCATGTCTTCCTTAAATAACTGCATCTGTATCGATACAAGATACATTAGCTCTTGAAATACATATTTGGGGTTTTTTGAAACTTCTGGAAGTTTGCAGGACTGGTTCCTCTTTCTCAGGACACTCATCACAGCCTCATTCAGCTCAAGTGAGCTGTTACCCATGAGGTTCCCAAAGTGTTGCGCAGGTTTGAGGTATTAATGATTCATTCATGTGGGTAGTTAAGCAAGTTGTATTATGAAAAGCACATTACAATTCAGCTTTGCGTTCAATGCCTCATCTGATGATTCATTAAACCACTTGTGTTTGTAGCCTGATTTGTTAATGAATTTATAGGAAGCTAATTAAGCCAACTGCTTATCTCTATGTTCTACCTTCCTGAGATCCCAGTCTCTTCCCCCCCGAAGAGTTTCAAGGCTCTCCTGTTTAACAGGGTTCTTCAATTATGGTGGGTATTTTATTTCCTACTTACGAGAGACATCTGATTCACTGTACTGTGCCCTCCAGGATTCCGCTCTGGCACCACCCGCCCGGAGGCGGCCAGCAGGTGAGTCACTCACGCTCCTGGGCCTGACTGCGGTGCTGGGCCCTGGCCCCTCTGTGGGTCTAAGCGTCCTCGTGTCGCACCTGAGTCTCACGATGTTGGTCATCTGATTTCTGCTTCGGAACAAGTTGCAAGAATTGAAAGGGTCCTGCAGAGGCAGGTAAACAGTAAAGGCTGACGGTGGACAGCGGGCGAGGAAACCGAAACCAAACAGTGTGCAGGTTACACGCAGCCCCTCCAAGAGCCGACCCACCACCCTGGGCCAGACCATGCCGGAGATGTTTCGGCTAAGTCAAGACATACATAAGAAGGCCGTGTAGGTGTTGCATTTGGGGACACCAAGTTCCACTTCAAAAAGTTAAAGGCTTGGTACTTAAGATAGGATGTCAGGGTGGAAAATTTGTATGGAAAATATCCTGACTCATCCCTTGCTATTTGGAGGCTTTTAGGAAATTTTTCCATTAATTGAAGTATTTTTCATGTTTAATGACTACAACTCACTCATAATTTGCTGACGTAGGAGCAAAACGACAGGGGCAGGGATTTAGATGAGTCACGCCAGCCACCTGCGCTCCCGGCGGCAGCCGGCAGGGTCCGCCCGAGAGTGAGCCGGTAGCAGCGTCCTCGGCTCTGGGCTCTGGCAGGAGGCTGCACCGGAGCTCGCTAGGCCAGTCTTCCTCTGGCAGCCGCAGCGTTAGCCCACTCCTCGTCCATTGCCAGGCCGCGCTTTTACAGAATGATACAGAAAGGGGGAAGGGCTGTCAATCACCTAATTATGGAGCCGACTGCACAGCTGGTGAAGAAATAAAGGTGTCCACGACCGTTCACGGAAGCCTTAACCGGCCTGTCCTCCCCCAGCGGAGTCCTCCCGCGCTGCTCCGCGGGCCACACCGAGGACGGGTCCACACCATCTGCTCAACGAATGTAAAGAGCTCGCAACTTGAAAGCACAGCCCTGGATTATGTTGAAGCTCCAAGAAGTGACTAAGATGCAGACAGGAAGTGTCCACTTTAGGATACCCGTGCAGCGACAGAGCAGGCTGGACAGCCCAGAGGAGATCTAGGCCACGGCTTCTTAGAAAAACAAATGACTGGAAATGACCCAAGATGAAATTCAAAATGTTAACAGACCAATTAGCAAATAACTTGAAATGTACTAGGGATGCAAGAAAGATCATTCAAATTTTATTTAAATTTTCCCATGTTTTCAAAAAAGGAGCTCCCTGATTCATTTCATAAAACTAGGCATAACATTAATAAGAACCTAATAATGAAACAAAACTAAAAAAGGACAGGCTGACTTCATAAGTAAGGTTGAAAGTTCAAAATAAAAATACAGCACTGTTTAAAAGAAGGTTAGTACACTATGTCAAAGAATTATATTTTAGGAATTAAAGAGTTGATTTCACTAAATCTGTTCATTACATAAATGAGTGAAAAAAGGAAAAAGAAACAAGATGATATCAATAGATGAAGAGGCTACTGCCAAGATTCAAGAGCCATTCCTAGGGGAAGAGAAATGGAAGGAAACTTATTTATACACAATGAAGATTTATGAAAAGGCTACACATAAAGTGGTAAACTCCTACCATTACTATTAAGGGAGGATCCAGTGAAATGGATAAGATTAAAAACTGAAATAATCATTACAAATACAGGAAAACTGCTGGTATGATTATATACCTAGGAAACCTAGGTATTAGAAAAAACAAAGGGATATTAGCAAGGTATTTGGAAACAAGGTCAGTATACAAAGCTGAATTTAAAACATCTTGAAATGCTAATGGGGAAAAATTCACAATAGCAAAAGAGAAAAAAAAGAAAAAACATTTACCAAGAAAGGCACAAAACCAATATGAAAAAACTACAAAAATGTTAGTGAAAGTAACTGAACAAGGTTTTAACACATGAAAAAAAAATCACTGGTAAAATGTAAATCTCTTAAAATTAATATCCAAGTTCATTGAAATTCACATTAGAAGCACAAGAGCATTTTTAAAAGTCGAATTACCTTACGCTTCACTAGAATAGTCAGAATACTCTAAGAAAAAAAGGCTATTGAGAGGAACTTTATTCACCAGATATCACACAGATAGTATGTCTAATGAAGTTATTGCAATCAACCCAAATAAAAGAAAAACAACTACATTGAATAAGACTAAACAAGATTAGTAGAAAGGCTGTGCCTCCAGAAATAGATGGACACTTAATACATGACAAACATATTTCACTTTAAAGAGAAAACAAAAGTGGATTCCCAATTTACACTAAAGGCTTTGATGTGACACAAAATTGTCTTTACAATGATTTTATTTTAAAGCCAGAGTTTGGGCAAGTGGGGGAGGAAGAGAAAGTAGGAGACTAAAGACAAAAATAAACACTTAGGAAAGAGCTAAAGGCCAATATCAATAATGCATAATAAAAATCTGAGAAATTGCAGTCTGGGTTCAAAGAGGTAATACCCGTACTCCTGTATCATGTAAGAGATACTGATAATGCTTGCTTTTCAATGAACATGTAGAAATGAACAAAAGGCAAACAAAAATGGGGCCAAATAAATAGGACATAATGAGGAGTAAATCGAATCGACCAAAATGCATAAAATTATGCTCAAATTCACTAGTACTTAAAGGATTGTCATTTTATTACCCCCACCCACAGCTGGCCACATACCAACAAGAGCAATAGCGACCGTGGCAGCCTTTGGAGGTGAGGACCCGGCACTCTCGGTCACTGGGGTAAAAGATACAGATTGTTAGAACCTGTTTTGGAAAACAATTTGTTAACATTTGGGGAAAAAATACATTTCTTGTCAAGAAATCCTATAGACCATAAAATCAGTATGTATGAATATACTGGCATGTTTATGTATGTTAATATTGATCTTAGTGGAAGAAATAACTGACTCAGTATTTCTATGCAGCAATGAGAAAACAGGCTCCAATACGACCCGTTTAATACCTGTGAGGTGTGTTTACACACACTCCTACTTTGGGTCGTGTGTGTGGGTATATGTACATATGAATATAGGTTTGCATATGAACGTATGCGCATGTAGAAAAATAAGGATGATCTGTCTTCATGGGATGACATCTTCTGTCTGGAGAGGGCAGGTGGAATAAAGATGGAATTTGGGTGGAAGGAGAGAGGAGACAAACGGAAAGAAAGGGAAGGGAAATACTAAATTCCATACTTGACACCCCACCCTCATTACTGACGTCCAAGCTGTGTACACACAGTAAGAACACTGAAACCATTAACTGGCCTCGACACCACGAAGGTCGCTGATGACCTTCCCAGGGCAGTTTTAGAGCAGTAGGAGAAAGGGGCGAAGTAAAAGTCCTGTCAGAGCAGTTTGTACAGTCAGTAGCAGTAAAAGGGCGGCTGCAGTAAGCCGAAACGCTCTAGAACATCGATGACGCAGCGGGGAGAGGGCCGGGGACAGGAGCCAGGGCAGGTGACAAACAGGCAGAGGCGGGCCTGTCTGCCGGCCCAGTCTCAGAAGCCCACTGGTACTGAACCAGAACTTGCCACATCCATTCCCTTTAAACACAGCCAAAAGGAGGAGGTGCGAGTCATTTAGGGCTTGCCTGCTTTGCACACCCTGGGAGCCTGGGTCCACAGTCGGCTTGCACAGGTGAAACAAGCCTTGGACTAGGAAAGCCCAAAACTGCTCCCCTTGGGCACGTCCTGGCCCAGAGGCCCGGCCACGCTCCCGACAGTCACAGGCCGCCAAACTGGCCCAGCGGGGGGTGGGGCACAGGGATCCCCTAAGACTCAGACGCCCGCCCCAGGAGAATTTGGGGCTCCTGTTGGCAGGGTCAGCCCACACTACAGGGCTACAGGGCAGGGGGGCACCGGTGAGCAGTGCGGCTGGAGTTCACATCAGTGCTGCCAACGGAACATGTGTGGTGTGTGGGGGGGGTGTGTGTGTGTGGTGTGTGTGTGTGTGGTGTGTGTCTGTGTCTCTGGTGTGTGTGTGGTGTGTGTGTGTGTGTCTCTCTGTGTGTGTGTGGTATGTGTATGTGTGAACATATGATCTCGTGTGTGTGTGTGGTGTGTGTGTGTGTGGTGTGTGTGTGTGTGTCTCTGGTGTGTGTGTGGTGTGTGTGTGTGTCTGTGTCTCTGGTGTGAGTGTGTGTGAACATATGGTCTCGTGTGTGTGTGGTGTGTGTGTGAACATATGGTCTCGTGCGAGTGTGTGTCTCTGTGTGTGTGTGAGTGTGTGTGAACATATGGTCTCGTGAGTGTGTGTGTGTGTGTGTGTGTGTGTGACAAATGAAAGCACTTTCCGCACCCCTGGCAGAGAACATAGGACCAGCAGGCCACGAGCACGCAGAGGAAGGAAACAAATTCTCGCCCGAGCTCCTCCACCGCTAACACCCATCAAACACTGCAGTTCAAACCTTTACAACTTCAGAACTAGAATTAAGAGTTGAAAATGAGGCCCAGGAGCCGTGCTCAGGTATAAAAGCATAGAAGAAAATACTGCTCGAACAGCTAATTGATCTTTGCCCAGACCTAACTGTTGGCAGTATTAGTGATTATATTTTCTGAAACGTCTAAGACTTAACAGATACCTAGTTTTGATCGCCTTAAACTATACTTGTTTCACTGTGCAAATCTTTGTATAAATTTTACAATGTGTATGCATACATACAAAGATACACAATATGCATAACGTTTATTCCCTGTATTTCTTTTTTACCAAAAACATCTGAATAATTTCAAAGAGGTCAAACACTAAGATTACTTGAGAAACTTTCATGTGGCCCTTCTAACTTTAAAGAATCTTGATATCAACTGAAACTGTGTTTTGTTTTGCTCGTGACTGGTTCTGTATTAGCAGAGCAGATTTCACCAGCAAGAATGGAAAGGTGACTCTGTATTACTATGGAAAAGAAAATCTCATCTAGACAAGTCTATTACTTTTTCATTTCTGCAAGTTGACTTTGTTAATTATTTTATACGAACTGAAAAATCATAGTTTATTTCTGTTTGTGACTAAGTGTCATATTGGTCAGTAAACACCACAGGTTACCGTTCACTTAAAAGCCACTAGGCCGGACTGTCATTTTAAGGGGACTGAGAGGCTTAACTCTGGTTCTTTTACTTAGCACGTCGTTTACTCAGAGAGTCTCTGAAACCAGAATAAAAATCTCACGTAGCTGACTCACCTGAAGCTGGCGTGTTTTACTCCTGTCCTTTTTTTCTTGTCCTCTTTCTCATGAGTTACTGGATGGCCGGGCGAGCCCGCCTCCTGCTGGGGACGGCGGCCCTGCCAGTCCTGGCCCTGGCACCCGCTGCAGTGCGCCTCCCCGTGCTTAGCTTGTCCCAGGACCCATTCAGCCTGAGGATGCCTTTATGTCCCGCAGGCGTGTAAACACTACAGGGCATTCTACATCGGAAACAACTTTGGAATCAAAAATCAGAGGAAAGGTCTATAGTGAAATCACACATTTATTAAATCCTTGGTTCTATATACAGGCTTCACACATGGTAGCTTTCAATCTGTCTCTCACTAAGAGAATTCATTAAAAGCAAGCGGGTGCGGGCGGATAACCCTGCTAATGGAAGGTCGAGCCTGACCAGTCCGTCCTGATGAGGCTGGGGTCGTGGTGCGCGAGCATGCGGGGGCCCAGCACGCCGATGAACAGAGCCCCGTTGGGCGCTGTGATCAAGATGGCCAGGAAGGCCACGGTCATCACGTTCTGCGACAGCTGCTCCCACTGGGGCGCGCTGGCTCTCGCTGTTTCTAGGGCGAGAGGCCCCAACACAGCCTGCGTTTGGGGAGAAGACAAGTCATTAAGGAAGGCGCCCAGCAGAGTTCGCGCGTGGTGACAGTACCCGCTGTGCCTTCACCCAGGGGAAGCGGAGGGGCGAGGAGAGAGCCGGGCGGTCCCCGCGGGTCGCGCACCCTGCACCCTGCCTTCTTCGGGCCACACATTCGGAGGGAGGCAGGGAGGCGGGGAGGGGCGAGGCCGGCCGCGGGACCGGCGCGGGGCGGGGCTGACTGCGGTCTCCGGCTCCCGAGCCCCGTCCTGAGCTGCTGCGTGGCTCGCAGCCTCGGGAGGTGAGGGGGGCAGGGCTCTCTGCCGGCCTGGGCCACGCACCACAGGGGCTCGGCCATAGCAAGACCGCACAGAACACCCCAACTTCTCGGGGCGCTCTAGATTTCTGTCGCTGGTTTTACTGTTCCCCTACACGGGAGTCAGTGATAAAGTAAAACTGACAAGAAATTTGGGAGTCCAGCAAACTGGGTTTCAATTCTGGGTTTGTGCAACCAGTAAGTGAGCTTTACAAGTGACTCGAGCTCTCCAAGCGGCTACTCACTCACAAAACGGGCAACACGGCAAGACGGAGCGCGGGAGGGGCGAGTAAGCGCGCGGCGGAGGACGGCAGCCCTGCACGCGCCTCCACTCTCTCCCTGCGCCCCTCCACCCCCGCCAGCCAAGGGAGGAATCCTTTGAATTCTTGCTTTGAGAATAACCCTACAGGCATCTTCTAGCAGATTTCCTTTTACTAACACAGGGTAAATATCTTGTTAATCCTTTTCTTCTGTTTACTAACCTAAGCAGGAATTCACCTTAAATTGTTTAGAGGTTAACTACAAATATATAACACATCTTCCGTGGAGTTGCAAAACAACAGCGTAATGATAGAAACATTCCCTCATATGGGACACTACTGCCAAAGAATCCCTCAATTTACGATCAGGTTCCAAATTTCAAATTAATGATTAAAAGTTGTACAGCTTTACGGAACTTTTTGTTCACTACACACAGGAGTATGCTAGAGGTTGGGAAGAAAAAGATAAATCAGACAGAAAACCAGCTGCAACAAACCTTAGCGTTTAGATTGAGGACCAAGGAGCGGCCAAGACCCGCTGCCTTCTAACAGGACGACGCGGCGACGGGCACTCAAGGAGGGGTGCGCAGCCTCACAGCCTCTGCCAGCAGGGACCACCCCAAAGTTTTACCGTTGTTAACTCACGCACGCCACCTGGCACCCCTTTGTGATGTGGGACCCCTGTTAGATGATAAACGATTTCTATCTGATAACTGAGAAAGATTATTAGAAGAATCCAGGGTTCACTTGTGAACCGAACTGTTCATTTCTCCTCTTAATATCGTCTCTTCCGCTCTAGTTTTTACCAATATTTCTACACAGAGGAAGGACTAAAACATAGCCAATTCTATATCAGCAGCAGAGAAAGAAGGAAGGGGATAAAGGGGAAAAATCACTAAATTTGAAACTTTGAAAGTTATTTGTTGACCCTTGACATTGAAAGATAATTGTTGCTCCAGCTCATCTGCGACACTATCATCATCTGTGGCTGTGACTCGATGTGTGCAAGAAATCACTTTTCTGTCTTGCCAGAGCCTAGACCGAGCCGCGACTGTGGTGTGCAGGGGCCTGGCCGCCAAGCAGGGGAGAAGCGGACGAGGCGCAGGGCCTGCGGGGGTCAGCTCCTGCCTCAGGCCTCCTCTTCTTTTCCCCGACTTTACAAAAATCATGAAATAATAAAACCAAATCACGTGTAATGTTGGAAGGAGAGAGACAAGAGAGATACACACTTTTATAGATTACTTCCTATGGCAGGGATTTAAAATGAAACTTCTTGTTGGTATTAACTGAAGGCAAACAGCAGCAAGGCTGTTAAGTGAGCGCTGCCGCCGGCACCAGACCACGCTGGGCCCTCCCCAGGCTGAGTTCCTTTGAGCCTCACAATGCCCGTAACAGACGCAGCCACACGCCCCTGGAACATTGAGGCACTGAGCAAGTATGAAGGTTACAGGCAATTAAGTATTTAAAACAGGCACTTGGTCCCTTGGACCTGTTCTTCCAACCATAACACCTAGAAGATTTTGTTGCATGGAAACTCACAAGTTTCTATTTTGGAATAACAATGGAAAAAAGAATCTTAGGAAATTAAGACATTATGTTGTCAGGTTAAAGTCTCTAAACATAAGTAGCAAAACCTTTTAGTAGGAGAAGAATATCATTGAATTGAAGAGCAAAACTAGAAGGGTTCTCATTCATTCATTCTTGGAGGCACGCAATGTTTATTAATTGTAAACATTAACTAAAATACTTATTGTAAGCACCTCCTGCGTGCCAGGCACTGTCTTAAGTACGAGGGGGTAAAATCAGAAACTGTTCATGTCCTTCCCATAGCCTAGTGGGGATATTCAGTCATTGGGCAAATACTGAACACAAATGAAATGTATAATTTCAAATAACATGTGCAATCATGTGTGTGGGGTGGGTAGCAGGAATAGGGAAGACATATTTTAAAAAGAATCAACATGCCTCTACTTTAACATCCTAACATTTAGTTCTATAATATTTAGCAAAATGTAGAAATTACAGTATTCATATATACCTTCTTTTTTTTAAGTGTAGAAGAGCTGGGGTGCAGGCCAGAGGTGCAGGGGTGAGAGGATTCCCCAGAGACAGAGTGGGGAGCAAAACTGGCAGATCTACTGAAGTCCACTGCTGAGGGGGGAGCGGGGAGACAGGAGGGGTCCGCTGCGCCCTGTGGGAAGCTCCCTGGCCCGGGATGGAACACGGGCAAGTGTGGTGACAGCCTGAGACTAACCCTAGGCCCCAGGGAGGCCCCTCATACATACTTTTACTTGTATTTTAGGAAGGTTAATTTTTTTTCACCAATTAAGTAAGAATTTGTCATTAAAAGTACATTTTTCAACTCGGCAATCACAAAAGATTAAGCCGTGCCATCGGCGGCCACATGGACGGAGCTGGAAGGGAGGTGCCAAGCCCAGTGAGCCCGGAGGAAAAGACAAACAGGCGATGGTTTTACTTACATGTGGAATAGAGAGAAGCGGAACAAAGGGTCAGGAAGAAGACAAAACTTGCAAGCTGACCCTAGAGCTGAGGCACCCAGCCGGGGTGGGGTGGGAGAGGGGAGGGAACAGGGGAGGGAAGGGCACGGCATGGTGGTGATGGGCCCGGGCCGTGGTCGGGGGAGAACTACGGGACGACGCCCGAGGGCAGAGATCAGACACTGTCCAAAAATTAACAGCGATGTAAGAAAATAAATTAATTTAATAAAAATATAAATAAAAGTGCATTTTCAATTTAAAAATGTCAAATGACTTTGTTAATTATAATGAGTTGTCATAATCAATTATTTTTTACCCCCTACCCCAACCGAACACTTTAAAAGTAAGGCCAGTAGCCTACATTTGTGATTGTAGTTAACAGTTTCCATTTAAAAAACCATCAACACTAGGGGCCTCTCTGGTGGCGCAGCCGTTGAGCGCTGCGCTGTGGAGCTGTCGGCGGCGCGCGATGATGCGAATCCCACATGGCGCGGCAGACCTCTCCTGCCTCCCCGCTGCTCCCCTCAGCAGTGTGTTTCTGATCTGCCTGTTCTGCTCCCCACTCTGTCTCTGGTGAACCCTCTCGCCGCCCCACGCCTCTAGCCTGTACCCCAGCTTGTATGCATAAATAAATAAATCTTAAAAAACAAAACCATCAAAAATGATTAGAATAATAGAAGAATATATTCTTACCTGGACAGTAGCTTTAGGCATCCACGCTAGAGCAATAAATATTTTCTCCTTGAGATTAAAACCAGCACAAGATGAAATAGCAAACGTGAAGGAGATCCGAACCAACAAGGCCAGGCTTATGGAAGCAGCACAGATGCCTACAACGGAAAACAGGCGCGGTCACCAAGGCGCTGGGGAGGAGTTTTTATGCTCAGAGCCAGGACTTGCAAAAGTACTGAAAGCTTTTTAAGGCTATTGCCTCCTTATGTCTTTGTTTTTTACGTAAATATAATAATCATAAAGAAATGATTGAGACTTCTATGAAAAGTGCACGAGAGTACTGGATAGTGGCGGTCATATGAAAAACAAGATTACAGGTATTCAATTCTGGGAGGACTTTGATTTCTACTGTAAGCGAAGGTACTCCAGAGGTGCGCATGGTGACTACTGTCCCCTCGGAAAAGGACTCCAGTGTCCATCTCCTTGGGAAGACCCTCAGGCCGCCTGTGGTGAGGGTATGAGAGCATGTGTGTGCTCCTGTGTCAGCATGCGTCAAGAGGTTCTTGGATCCATTCAAAGACATATTATAAAATTTAAAAAAATATTACAGTTTTCCTGAATATTTCAAAATCATATTTTATGCCTCTAATCATTCTTACCAACAGCATTACTTTTAAGAGATGCAACAGATACTTCCCAACCAACCAAACCAAAGAGAAGGGGCTGAAAAACATCCCAAGTTTTTGCTATAATGATTTGGACTTTAACCTGTAGATAAAGAAATACATTTTTAGTTATTGCAGCACATAAAAATAACTATTTCAGAAACTTAAGGTCTTTCTTAAAATTTAATAAACTTAATTTTATTTAGAGAAAAAAGTTTAAAACAACAAAAATTAGTAAAGGTTCATTCATTTACTCAAACACCAAAGTAGAATTTGATTAACTCTACAGAGCTGTAAAATAAAAATATTAGTTAGTAATTTTGCTATGGACCAACTAAGGTCTTTGGAGTTCCGGCAGGCCCTACGCTTCAGTGGGAGTTCCAGCTTTTGCCCGTGAGGCGGCGCAGGAGACAGAAACGCGCGCCTGAGGACAGCACGCTGCAGACCGTGCGGGCCGGTAGCTCTCGAGAGGGAGCGGGGAGGCGCCCACTGGCAGTTTCACCAAAGAGTCCTGGCATGTTCTAGTTTACAAGGAAAGATATTCTGGCAAGTCTGCTTGGCCTGCTTCCAATGGACCCATGCTGAAACTTTAAAGCTGCTTTTTTCTTAAAAATCAAACCAAAATATGTAATAGATTGTTCTTTGGTTGCCTGCCCAGCTTCCCTTTCTGGGATCGAATCCCTCCCAGTGCTACTTCCCCAACCACGAGGCTATAGCAAAGGGCCTCCCTAACATGAGGACGGCCTGGCTCCCCTCCGGGACTAGCATGAAGACATTTTAGAATTTGTTTAGGCTTATCATTTTTTACAGAACACATCTGAAAGCTAATATCCTTCATTTGGAGGCATAAATTATCAACATAACTAATTCCCTATAACTCGGCTTTTTTTTTTTTTAACGATTTATTTATTTATGCATACAAGCTGGGCCACAGTCCAGAGGCTGGGCGGTGAGAAGGTTCACCAGAGACAGAGTGGGGAGCAGAACAGGCAGATGGAGGGAAACACACTGCTGAGGGGAGCAGCGGGCGAGGCAGGAGAGGTCTGCAACGCCATGTGGGATTCTCCCCGGCCGGGCATCGAACTCGAGTAGCTGCTGCCGACAACTCCACAGTGCAGCGCTTAACCGCTGTGCCACCGGGGAGGCCCTAACTTGGTTTTCTGATTGCCATTTACAAAAGTAGTTTAGAAAAGGAAAAATCAGTATTATTCTTCCATACAGCACATTACCCTGTTTTTTAATTTTCATTTTTAGAATCTATTCTTTACTGTTTGATTTACATTAACAGATAAAAAGAATTCTAGCAGTTTTCATGTTATTTACCTGTTATTCATTATTAACCATTTATTTTGTAATTATGATTTTATTAGAAAACAAAATACCAATATGACTCTTGGGAAGGAAAACGTCTCAAGAAAGAGAACAAATAATTATGATGAAGAAGAATCTTTTCTATTCCATATTAGATTTGAGACATAAAACTACACTGATAAAAATTAGAGTGGTGTTGCACAGGAAAAGATAGGAAGGATTAAGCAGATCCCAGAAATGAATTAACATATCTGTAAGAATTTAGTTCATGTTAAAAGAGGTATTCTAAAATCACTGAGTAATGGTCAGCCAATATAAATAGTTTGGGAAAAATGATCAGCCAATGTCTATGCATCTAAACACACATCTGTAGCCATCTAATATATATGTGGACAGAGATTATGCCCATGAATACACACATGCATTGCACATAAACACACACACATGAAAACCCTTAACCCACAGCATTCACAGAAAGAAATTCCAGATGGATTAAAGAATGCAATGCAAAAACAAAAACTACCACGTAGTAGATGTATATAAAATATTGTAATATGTACAGTCTTACTATCCTTGGTAAAGAAATCCTTCTTAAACAAGATATAGAATCCAAAACCAAAAAAGACAAACTGACAGGTTTGACTACAGGAAAACTTTACTTTCATGTAAAAGATATTACAAAGTTGAAGATAAGCAAAAATTATATGCATTGTACACATACCAGAAGATGAGTAACCCTAACATACAGAAAAACTCCACAGATTAAGAACAAAAAGACAAACTAATTAAAAATGGGCAAAGAATGTAAGTACGTAGTTAAAAAAGAACACATTAATAGCACTATACGCTATACCTCAGAGAAATTAAGAAAAAAATAAGATAAAGTTTTTTATCCATCAGATGGTAAAAAAAGTATAACTATTGATAACATCCAGCGTTTCTGATGAATTGAGGTATTAGGGTCTCTCCTATACTGTTGGTAGCAGAGTAAATCAAAAAATATCCTTTGAAGGGATAATTGGCAGTACCCATCAAAATATGAATGTACCATTTCTAATGTAGCAATTCCATTGCTAGGAATTGATTACTGTAGATTTACTTGGATTATTTACAAAAAGACACACTAGCAGGGCCTGCCGGTGGCACAACGGGTTAAGTCTCGGCACCGTGAAGCTGTCCGCAGCCGCTGCAGCACGAGTTCTATCCCTGGCCAGGGAGTTCCCACAGGGCGCAGCAGACCTCTCCTGTCTCCCCGCTGCTCCCCTCAGCAGTGGACTTCAGTAGATTCGCCTGTTCTACTCCCCACTCTCTCTGGTGAATCCTCTTACCTCCCACATCTCTGGCCTGCACCCCAGTTCTTGCGTGCATGAATAAATAAATCTTTAAAAAAAAATAAAAAGCACATGAGCAGAGCCGCCCCTGGCAGCACTGTTGGTGATCACCAAAAATGGAACTATTTTATTTCCTTCATTGATTTACACATTTTCTTGAAAACACAAACTTTTGAAACAGCTTCCAACTAAATCAAGGAGGTTTTCTAAATGTCCATTACAGATATTTAAAAATGCAGTGATTTAACCTTTTCAAAGGGTGATGTGTTACAAATAGTCACCTTTTCCTTGGACCAGTTCATCCCCGCAGAGAAGGTCAGCACCAGAGTGCACAGCCCCCCCGCGGCGTGGAGGCCCAGGCGATGGCTGCCCAGCACGGCAGAGACACACAAGCTCAGCACCAGGAACGCTCTCTTCAGTGCAAGGTCTGCCTGGGATTAGACAGAAACTCAAAGTAATTTCCATCACAAACATAAGTTGATATGATCTGTCATTCCTGACTGACTCGTTGATTCCATGTCTATATCTTACATTAAATAATGTCTAAGATTTTGACGTTTTTTTCCTCACCAAATAATTTAGCGGACTTGGGACCAAGTGGCAATACTTGGAATTACTGACTTTCATCTCCTGCCACATCTCTGATACTAATGCCAGTAAAATGGTTACAATACTTTACCTACAAGTGAAGAAGGAAGGAGAGAGACCCGTATAACCTGCAGTTCCATATAAGACATTCAGTATATTTTTCAAAATAAACTTCTGAGTCTCTCTTTAGCCAATATACTGTTAAAGGGAAATTAAGATGAAAATTACAGAAATATAAAGGTAAAGGCACATGCTCTAGGGCAGGGAAGAGTTGATTTTAATGGTGTTGCCAAAAATCAAAGGGAGTGAGAATCAATTTAAGTGAGAAAGGGGAATCTTTCCCCCCAAACAATGTTCCAAGTAAAGTTTGAGGGGGAAGAGATTAGGAAAAACTATCAGGCGTCATCAATCACAATTTAGTGAAGAAAGGGGTGGAGCAGTTAGAGAGGACGCTCTGAGCTCAGCACATTTTCCTGAAAATCCCTGTGATTCAAGGCAGGCAGCAGAGGCTGCGGTTGGGCCTGCCGACTTGCACCCATCGCAGCCGTGCTCAGCGCAAGCAGAGGGCAGGCCCTGGGGCTACTCTTGGGCAAAGAGAATCAAACCTTAAATTTAGTATTTCAAGGATCTGCTAAAAGTTCAAATTTCTGCAAGCAATGTCTAATACTGTATTTCTTAAAAATCGATATTCTTTTTTAATTTACCTGATCTCTACTTGGAAAATATCGCAGAAACATTCCCAAAACAGCTCCTACCAGCACACCGATAAAGATGTCCCGAAAAGAGAGTAAGAGATTATGAAGCACACCACCTGTCAGGGCACACAAAGTGAGAAAAACAGTTCACAACAAAGTATTTTCACACACTCTACACATGAGAAAACCAGATCTAGGTGCCTCATAAAGAAAGGTAGGTATTTTATAAAATATACAAATAAGGACCTTAAATATTTGCATATGGGAGAACATACACAGAGCTATTTGATAAATTAAATATGTACTTTCAGATAACTTAATATATACACACAAATCAGAAATGTTCACAGAATAAGCAGGCCACCAAACAAGGAGTAAGTCACTATGTGCTCCCCCTACACACCCACCCTAGAAGACCAGGCAGGGGAGAGGAAGGCCGGCCAGACTGCCAAGCACACACCCGGGCCCAGCACATGGCTGTGCTGTTTCTCTCTGACTCACTGTTATGACAAGGAAAAAGTCATTTAAAAGACATTTTTAATAACCACAAAAAGATTTATTCCAGGGTCAATCTAAGGAATATTCAAGAGTCACCTTTTGAGTATATATACATATTTTATGTATCCCTATTTATGTTTTCTTGTAAAAAGTTAAAATAAAATGATCCTGAGTCACAAAAAAAGTTTAGTTATGTTCTGTGTATTCAGCTCAATAAAGTTGGGGAGTGTGTGTGTGTGTGTGTGTGTGTGTGTGTGTATGTATCTTTACTAGAAATGATTTTCCATGAAAATTACTAGAAATGGAGCATCACACCAGCAAGATGGTGGAATGGGGACCCCCAGAATACCAATCCCCCACAGAGACACCTATGGAACATATACAGTCCAAAACTTTTTACCGAACTCCACAAACCACTTTAGAAGTTGCAGCCCCACAGGCAAGCTCCCCGCCAAGAACAGCGGCACCGCTGCTGAGGCAAGAAAAGCAGCCACACTATAGCAGCGCGCCCTTCCCCAAGCCACCATGACTTGGGATGATGAAGAGAAACTGCCCGACTGTGACGCTCCCTCAGAAGGGTAAGAAAACTGGAGTAGAAGTCTAACAGCCGGGCTACATGGGAGGCTGGCCTCTGTCTTGCTTGACTCAGAAATGGCGTATGTGGATGCCCGCACGCTGATGAAAACAAAGAAGAAGTTGGAGGCTTGCAGCACCAGAGCACCTGCATTACTGCAGGCAAACAGCTGAGGAAGCATGAGGCTCTAGAAACTGGGGAATTACAGGCAATGCCCAGAGAAGATGCGCCTCCAGAAAAGTCTGAGAGCCCGCCTGCATTCTACTGCATCCACAATGCACCTACACTGTCTGATGGAGTCTTTCGCCTCTATGAAACTAATCTGTAGGATTGAAAAAGTGACCACTTTTAAATGCCACCAAATCCCACAAAACAAGACATGAAAAAACATGAAATAACAAGACATATGAAAAAACAGCCAAAAACAAGCAACAAAATAGATCACCAGAAACTGATTATAAAAGAAGGAGATATATGACTTACCTGATAAATAATATCATGGAGTCAACTTCAAATTTCAACAGGCTAAGTAATTACAATGCAGCCAATGCAACACCATACAACCATTAAACATGCCATAGAAATGTGTTTACTGAAAAGAAACATGTTTGTGATATACAGTTAAGTGCAAAACAACTTAGGTTAGTAGAAAATATGGTCAATGACTTTGTAAGATGGAGGGGGGACAGAGAGGGAAAGGGAAGAAGAAATAGGAAAAGGAGGAAGAGGAAGGAAAAAAGGAAAAGTCATCTTCTAGGTAGATTTACATCAAAAAATTCAGAATTATTCTTGGGAGGATGACTACTGCGATCTTATGTCTATCTTTTCCCTGGTTTCTTAGGTATATCTTACAATTTTAAGGGAAAGCATATATATTTCACGTTAAAATATTTTGATTTTTCAATAAAACAATAGTGAACTTCAAACACTGCATATAATTAAAATATTACTAAATGTGGGAATGTATGCTTCACAGTATCTGCAGACCAAACGGCAAAGACCAAACATCAAAGACCAAATGTCAAATTCCAAAGAAAATGGAAACACTAACTGGAAAAGACAGATGCAGTCCCATATGTGTACACACACACACACACACACACACACACACACACACACAGAGAGAGCACATGCACTGGATTACTGTTTAGCTATGAAAAACAACAAAACCTTCACATTTGCAACACCACCAGTGGACCTTGAGTGTATTACACTAAAGTGAAATAAGAGAAAAAGAAAAATACTGTATGATGTCAATTTTATGTGGATTCTAAATAACGAAGGAGCAAACAAAACACAATCTAGCTCACTGACAAGGAGAACAGGCTACTGGCTGCCAGAAGGGCGGGCACAGCGGGGCAGGCAAAAGGACGAAGGTGGCCAAGAAGCGCAGACTCCAGTTATAAAACAAACAAGGGACATAACGTACAGTGCAGCGGCTGTGATCAGTGACACTGTTTCGCATATCTGAAAGTTGTTAAGTTAAACTAAAAGTTCTCAGAATTTTCCTTGTAACCATAACTAGACTTCGCAGTGTTACAAATACTGAATCACTGAGCGGTGCACCTAAAACTACGGACCCATATAATGACATGTCAATTACGTCGCAAAAACCCAAACACCACTTTGGCATTCACGACCGGCGCAGGCCTTGGCGCCACGCACGCTGGGAGAGCGCGTACTTGTCCAGGCTGTCTGTGCTGTTGTCTTTCTAAAAGAGCAGCCAGTTTTTGTCGTGATCGTCAAAAAAGTACACTCAAAAGTATCTACTAAATGTATCAGTAGGACTAATAACAGTACTGCTTATATTTTTCTGTAGAAAAAATAAAATTTCAAAGCAATGTGATCAGATGGAGTCATAACTTGGGTTTTAAATCCACTGAACTATGGTGGTGTCAGAACGAAATTCTTTGTGTTAAGTAGTGGTTTCCAAATGAAATTTCGAATGAAATTATTTGTGTTAAGTGGTTTCCAAATGAAACTTCTTCCCTGGTCTAGAACGAGCTTTGTACAGAAGAAGAAGATGTTAAGTGGAAAAGCCTTGTTAGTTAAAGCAGGAGGTCAGAGACGCTGTCTACAGAACTGGCGAGGGCAGCAGAGGCGGCAGCGGCCGCGTTTTCCGTTTACCTGAGGAGAACACTAAGCTGTAGCATGTATTGAATCCAGTGATAGCCACGATGTCATCCACACTGCTAGCGGCTATCAGTACGGTCGGAATGCCTTTCTTAATACCATATCCTCTTTCTTGCAAAAGGAGCATGGAAGGGACAACAATAGCAGGAGAGACAGCACCTACTACAAAACTGAAAGAAAGACTCTGAAAACCAATTTTAAAACATGATTTTAACTAAACAGAGTTCTATAATGTCTTACAACAAATAAGTTAACCTTTACAATAATTTCAAATGTAAAAATTCTGCTTTTGAGTGCAAGTCATACAATGGCTATAAATTTTTTCACAGGGGCCTCCCTGGTGGCGCAGTGGTTAAGTGCTGCGCTGTGGAGCTGTCAGCAGTGGACACGTGAGTTCGACGCCCGGCTGGGGAGATTCCCACAAGGCACGGCAGACCTCTCCTGCCTCGCCCCTGCTCCCCTCAGCAGTGTGTTTCTGTCACTCTGCCTGTTCTGCTCCCCGCTCTGTCTCTGGTGAACCCTCTCGCGGCCCCATGCCTCTGCCCTGTACTTCAGCTTGTATGCATAAGTAATAAATCTTTAAAAATAAATAAATAAATAAAATAAAATTTTTCACATACTCTTCAGTGCTGACTAAAATTTTAGAGATATCATTCACCATGCTGGGCTGAGCTCACACGGCAGCCTCTCCCTCCATTCTTAAACACAATGAAAGGAAAAAGTAAAAATAACAGGAAAGCCCATAATCTAGCTAGGAGACAAAAGGGGGGACTTGATGAACAGGAAGCCCAGTGTGCTCCAGGAACAGGACAGACAGGTTAGGCCTGAACAAGGAGGATGTGGGTGAAGACTGCCTAGAAGACACGCTGTCTGTCTGCAAACGCTGAGCCCAGGTATCTCAGAAGCCAGGAGGTGGCTGAGGAAAACACACGGGTGACTATTTGGAGAAGCCCTGAGAGAATGTTCAGACGCACTCCCTCACCGCTCCTGCCTGCAGAATGGGCCAGTAAGGAACGGAGATGTCTGCCCAAAGAAAGGACACACATGTGGGCACCCAAACTAAAGGCAAATGCCTGGCTGGCTGACGACACCCAGGGGACGGGAAGGCTGCAAGAAGTCCTGCTGCGGGTATATTCTGTCCGGAACATTTCCTCGTCCGCATCCACATCGCAGGGCAGGGTGAGATGCTCCTGGTGCCCCACGCCACGGCACACATCCCCCAGTGCCACTTAGCGGCTACTAACCACAGACACCTGCAGCTTTCCAGGAGCTCCGCCCTGCTAAGTCTACCTGTGGATGCGAAGGAGGAGATTTCTCCCTCTAGCCACTCAGACAGCTTTCTCCAGTAACTAGCAGATGTGAGAGGTTCAGCCCTTCTTCCCCTGGCTACACAATCTGGTGCAGATAATGCTTGAGGATTCCCCGTGGACTCAAGAAGAGCCTAGAAATACGAAAACACACACTTGTCTAATTCAGTGGCTCCTGAACTTTACTGGACTTCGTAATCACCTGGCTCATCTTTTAAAATCTGGCTATGATTTATCTGTTTCTGCTTATCAAATCTAGCAACAAATCTACCCCATATTTAGCAGCTTAAAACAAAACACTTATGACCTCACAATTTCTGTGGGGCAGCAATCTGTGTGTGGCTTGCCTGTATGCCTCTGGCTCAAGGTCTCTCAGGAGGTGAGGCGGGGTGGGGGATGGGGGAAGGTCTGCTTCCAAGTTCACTCACACGGCTATTGGCATGTTTTCAGTCTCTCACCATGAGGGTTTCTCACTGGGCTACTAACAACGTGGCGACTGACTTCCCCTGCCCCATCCCGCCCTGAGACAAGTGACCAAACAGAACACAAGAGAAGACAGAGGCCATGGTCTACTTCTAAACCAATCTTAGACTGGACATCCTTTCATTTCTGCTGTGTTCTCCCCATCAGAAGTGAGTCGGTAGGTCCAGTCCACAATCGAGAAGAGTGTATTACACAGAGGCATAAATAACAGAAGGCAGGGATCACTGGGAGTGACCTTAAAGGTCACCTGCCATGTACTGCAGACCGTTTAAAAAATATCTGGATCCCACTCCAAAATACTCGGTTCTCATTAGGATAGACTTTAACCAGAGGTATGGGAGTTTTTTTAAGGTTTTTTTTAATTGTGGCAAAAAAATAATATAAACCTTAACCTTGTAACTAATCGTAAGTGTACAGTTCAGGAGGACTGTCCATGCTCACACACGCTGACAGATCTCCAAGACTTTCACCCGCGAAGCCAAAACTATACCCATCAAGAAACTATACTTTCCCCCCCACCAAGTCCTTAGCAACTCTCTAGCGATTTGTAGATGTTGAAAGCTTTTCATATGCTTGTGGTCATCTGCAGATTTTCTAGGGAGAAATGTCTGTTCAAGTCCTTCGCCCATTAGTTGGGTATTTTTAATGGCTGAGCTGTAGTTCTTTACATATTCTCATTAGGGATCTCTTTTCAGACAAACAGTTTGCAATGATCTTGTCCACTCTGTCTTCTGTTTTCACGTTGTTAATTATACCCTTTGCAATGCAAAGGATGGCGCCCCACCCCCATCAAACTTTCAATAGCATTCTTCAAAGAAACAGAAAATTATTGAAATTCACATGGAACCACAAAAGACCCCGAGCAGCCAAAGCGCTCCTGACAAGAAAGAGGAGGAATGGCCATACCACACTCCTAGACTTCAAACCGTATGACAAAACTATACTATCAAAACAGCACGTACTGGACCAAAATCAGACACACAGACCAATGCAATAGAATTGAGAACCCAGAAATAAACTCACACTTATATGAATAGTTTAACTATAACAAAGGAGCCAAGATGGAAACTGGAGCAAGGAAAGGCCCTTCAATAAAAGATGTGAGGAAAACTGGTGTATTCATGCAAAAGAACACACCTCATACAAAAATCTACTAAAAAAGGATAAAATACTTGGATGTGAGAACTGAAACCATAAAATGCATAGAAAATACTCCATGACATAATCTTCAGTGATGACTTTGTGGATTCATCACCAATTAAAACAAAAAAGAGAATAAACAATTGAGATGACATAAAACTAAAAACCTTCTGTACAGTGATAGAAACCATCACTTAAACAAAAAGGCACCTGAATGAATATGAGAAAATATTTGCACAACATACATCCGACAGGGGCTGGTATCCAAGATCTACAAAGAACCCATACAATTCAACAAAAAGAAAACAAATAACACGATTAAAAAATGGGTAGAAGAGCTAAATAGGCACTTCTCCAGAAGACATAAAGATGGCCAACAGGCACGTGAAAAAATGTTCATCATCATTTATCACCAGGGAAATGTTAGTCAGAACTATAATGAGGTATCAGGTCTCCCTGGTGGCGAAGTGGTTAAGCCCTGCGCTGTGGAGCTGTCAGCAGCAGCGATGTGAGTTTGACGCCCAGCCGGGGAGAATCCCACATGGTGCAGCAGGCCTCTCCTGCCTCGCCCGCTGCTCTCCTCAGCAGTGTATTTCTGATCTGCCTATTCTTCTCCCCACTCCGTCTCTGGTGAACCCTCTCACCACTCCACACCTCTGGCCTGTACCCCAGCTGTATGTATAAATAAATAAATCTTAATAAAAAAAAACTATAATGAGGTATCACCTCATACCTGAGAGAATGGCCCACATCAAAAAGATCAGAAACAAGAAGTGCTGGTGAGGCTGTGGAGAAAAGAGACCCTCCTACACTATTGGTGGGAATGTAGACTGTCCAGTTCCTATGGAAAACATTATGGAGGTTTCTCAAAATATAAAAAAAAAATGGATCTACCATACGACCCAGCAATTACACTCCTACCCTATCCAAAGAATACAAAAACACTAATTCAAAAGGTAACATGCACTCCTGTGTTCACTGCAGCACTATTTACAATTGTCAACCTATGGAAACAATCTAAGTGACAAATACAGATGAGTGGATCCAGAAGTTGTGGTATATATACACAGTGAAATACTACTCAGCTGTAAAAAAAAGATGAACTAATACCATGGTCATTATGCTAAGTAAGGTAAATCAGAAAGAGAAAGACAAAATACCACATGGTGTTACTTATATGTGGAATACAGAAAAAAAAAGAGTCAGATAAAATATAACAACAACAATAACCCCTAGAAATTTGACTATAGAATTGAGGCTACCAGAGGTACAGGGGAAAGAACAAAGTGGAAAGGGAGCACAGTGGACTATGGGGATGGACTATGGGTGCTTTGGTGGTGGGCATGGTGAACTAACAATACCTGAAGGGGGAGATCCTACTTCTCTAAAACACAAACAGCATGTAAACCAGTATTACCTCGGTTAAAAAATAAAAAAGAGAGACAGACAAATATAATTGTAATGTAACAACAATAAAATAAATAGATTCTGTTTCAAAAGGTAATAGGGTGAGGCATAGGATTCTGGATTTCTAACAAGCTTTTAGGTGATACTAATGTTGCAGTCCAAGGAATATTCTTTGTGTAGCAAGAAACTCCTTAGTAGAAAAGTTCAGGAAACATTTCCAAAGAGGAAAGATTAAATTAGATTACCTTAAAGAAGAATTAAGATTAGCCTGGTAAGAGATACGTCAAAGCCAAAATTGGTTGGATGGACCAGTTAGCCCTGAATTGATAGTAAATTACATATGTAAAACAAAATATTAAGGCAAAATTGCCAAGAAAACTTTGGCAACTTGGTTGTTTGGTGGTGGGTGCGGTATAGTAACAACACCCGAGGGACAGCTCTATGCTTTCGAAACGCAAACATCAATGTAAACCAATGTTCAAACTGACCTATAATGAATTGGTTGTATGAATGAATTAGCTGAGCTGTTAGTAATATATACATATATGTAAAAGAAAGTGGTAAAAGAAAGTAGTAATACATATGATATGTAGTAGTAGTATGTATGATAGCCAAAGTGAGTTCATGTCATGAGAGTTTGACTTACAACTCACATTAGAGAATTTATCCCCCAAAGTAAAGAAAGTGAAGGAAAAGATAAACAGCTGGGATTACATCAAACTAAAAGGCTTCTTTACAGCAAAAGAGACATTAACCAACACAGACACCCTACGGATTGGGAGAAATTGTACTTGATGCAACTGTTAAAGGACTGATCACAAAGATATACAAAGAACTCACAAGACTCAACAAAAACAAATAAACAACCCAGTCAAAAAATGGGCAGAAGAACTTAAAAGACACTTCTCCAAAGACAAAATGCAAATGGCCAACAGGTATATGAAAAAATATTCAACATCCCTCATGATCAGGGAAATGCAAATCAAAACCACAATGAGATACCATCTCACACCAGTGAGAATAGCAGACATTAAAAACTGGCAACAATAAATGTTGGTGAGAATGTGGAGAAAAAGGAAGTCTCCTACACTGCTGGTGGGAATGCAAACTGGTCCAACCACTATGGAAAGCTGTGCGGAGGCTCCTTAGACTATTAAAAATGGAACCACCATATGACCCAGCAATCAACTCCTAGGGATCTACTCAAAGGACACAAAAACATTATATCAAAAGGATACCTGCACCCCTACATATATTGAAGCACTATTATTAATAGCTAAGACTTGGAAACAACCCAAATGCCCCAAAATTGATGACTGGATCAAGGAGATGTGGTCTATATACACAATGGAACACTATTCAGCAATCAAAAACGATAAACTCATGCCATTCGTAGCAACGTGGATGGACATAGAAGGGATTATGCTCAGCGAAATAAGTCAGAAGGAGAAAGAAAAATATCGGATGGTTTCACTTATAGGAGGAATATAGGCAAACCAAATGAGGGATCAGGGAAAACAACAACAAAAAACACAACGACAAAAACGAACTGACAGCTATAATCAGAGACATTCTGCAGGGGAGGGGGAGGGAGAAGGATCAAAACAGGGCGGGACGAGCACAGGACTATGGTGATGGTGCACAGGCGAGGCGGTAGTGGACATTCTAGGGGACTACACCCGGGAAAAGAAAGAAAACACTGTACAAAAATGAACAGTGATGTAAAATATATACAAATTTTAAAAAAGTTAAAAAAGAGAAAGATTTATTATCCCAGGGAAAAAACCAGAAAATTCATCAGTATAAATTAACTACAATAAAGGAGAAAATTCATGTCATCATAATAGAAGTGAAACAATTACTTGATAAAATTCTAAATGCGTTTATAATAAAAATTTTTAGCAAACTTCAGAGGGAAGCTTCCTTAATCGAATAGAGGGCAGCAATGAGAAACTTATGACAAATATAAGATCAAGAAAAGATGCCTGTAGGGGCCTCCCTGGTGGCGCAGGGGTTAAGTCTCAGCACTATGAAGCTGTCTGCAGCCACCGCAGCATGATTTTTGTGTTCGCTCCCGGCCAGGGGGTTCCCACAGGGCAGCAGACCTCTCTTGCCTGGCCCGCTGCTCGCCTCAGCAGTGTACTTTGGTAGATCTGCCCATTCTGCTCCCCGCTCTGTCTCTGGGGAGTCCTCTTACTACCCCACACCTCTGGCCAGCACCCCAGCTCTTGTATGCATAAATAAATCTTTAAAGAAAAACAACAGAAAAAGAAAAGATGCCTATAAAACCACCTCTAATGATCATTACTTTGAAGATCACAGTTGGCGCCAAAAAGAAAGAAACTTAGATGGCCTATACACAGGAATAGAGGAGTGCGTGTCCCCATCCAGAGGTGACACCCCTGTGCATGTGAAAACCCAAACAACTTACAGATGGATCGGAAATGATGATATGGCAAGGTTGCCAGAAACAAAAGTAATATGGTAAATAATCAAAATTCTAAATCTCAGCATCAAATAAGACCATAAAACATTTTTTTTTAAAGCTTTATCCATTCATACACACAAGCTGGGGTACAGGCCAGAGGCGCGGGGCAGCGAGAGGGTCCACCAGAGACAGAGTGGGGAGCAGAACAGGCAGATCAGAAACACACTGCTGAGGGGAGCAGCGGGCGAGGCAGGAGAGGTCTGCCACACCATGTGGGATTCTCCCTGGCTGGGCACCGCTGACAGCTCCACAGCGCAGCGCTCAACTGCTGGGCCACCAGGGAGGCCCAAGACGATAAAACATTTTAAAGGTACTATTTATAATTGCATCAAAAACAAATCTGCATATTTTGGTTACCGGTCCTTTATTGGTTGTATTGTGTGCAAAGATTTTCTCCCAATTAGTAGGGTATCTCACACAACTCAACAAAAACAAAGTCAACAATCAAGTCAAAAACTGGGCAGAAGAGCTCAAAAGACACTTCTCCAAAGAAGAAAAGCAAATGGCCAACAGGTATATGAAAAAATGTTCAACATCACTTATAATCAGGGAAATGCAAATCAAAACCACAATGAGATACCACCTCACGCCAGTGAGAATGGCACACATTAAAAAAACAGGCAACAATAAATGCTGGCGAGGATGTGGAGAAAAAGGAACTCTTCTACACTGCTGGTGGGAATGCAAACTGGTCCAACCACTATGGAAAGCCGTATGACATTTCCTCAAACTAATAAAAGTGGAACTATCATACAACCCAGCATTACAACTTCTGGGAATATACGCAAAGGACACAAAAACACTAACTCAAAAGGATACATGCACCCATATGTTTATTGCAGCACTATTTACAATAGTGAAGGTATGGAAACAACCCAGATGCCCCAAAATAGATGATTGGATCAAGAAGATGTGGTACATATACACAACAGAATACTATTCAGCATTCAAAAAATATAAACACATGCAATTCGCAGCAACATGGATGGAGCTAGGAGGGATCATGCTCAGCGAAATAAGTCAAAAGGCAAAAGAAAAATATCAAGTGGTCTCACTTATAACAGGAATATAGGGGAACCAAATACAAGAGTGACAATCAGTGAGAAAGAGGGGAGGACTGGGGCTCAGAACGGGGGAGAGGGGAGCACAGGGGACTGTGGTGACAGTTCACAGGTGAATTGGTTGTGGGAAACCTACGGGGAATATACAGTAATGTAAAAGACATAAATAAAATAACAATCAAAAAAAAGAAAAAAAATTTGCAGCAATAAATTAGATTAAATATATGCAAGACCTCTATGCAGGCAGAAATAACTTTGATTAAGAAATATTAGGGAAGGGCCTCCCTGTGGCGCAACAGGTTAAGCACAGCACTGTGGAGCTGTCAGCATCGTGCCATGAGAGTTTGACGCCCGGCCGGGGAGAATCCCACACGGCACGGCAGACCTCTCCTGCCTCGCCCGCTGCTCCCCTCAGCAGTGGATTTCTGTAGATTTGCCTGTTCTGCTCCCCATTCTATCTCTGGTGAGTCCTCTCACCCCCCCACCCCCACACACCTCTGGCCTACTCCCCAGGTCTTGAATGCATAAAATAAATAAAAAGAAATCTTTAGGAAAAAAAAATTAGGGAATATCTAAACAAGTGGAAGGGCAGACTAGGAGCATGGGCTGAATAATCCAATATAGTAAATGTATCAACTATTCCCTCAGCTGATCTAGAGATTTAATATAATTGCAATCAAAATATTAATTTCTGGTTGAAATTGACAAATTGGTTATAATTTATATGTAAATATACAGGGTTATAGTGAAGACACTTTTGAAGATCATAAAAGTGAAAGCTTTGTTCAACAATACATTAAGGTGTATTATAAAGCTAGAGTAATTTACACAGAAAACAGACCCATATCTCATTGGGTTGAGAATGAAGTCTAGAAACAGATCCATTCATCTATAAGCACTGTATTTATGAAAAGATTGGTACTCTAGACCAGTGGGAGTGGAAGGAATGTCTTTAAACCAATGGTTTTAGGTCAACTGGATATTCTTAAGGGGAGGAAGGAAAAAAATTTAAAATTGGTTCTACCTCAAACCAAACACAAAAATCAACTTAAGGCAGATTATGAATTTAAATGTAGAAGGTAAAACAGTAAACCTCCTAGAAAATAATTTGCAGAATATCTTTTTGACATTAGAGATAGGGAACACTTTCTTTAAAAAGATACAAAAGTACTAACTGGAGAAATATTGGGGAATCTCAAACATAATTTTGGGTTAAAGAGCTAGACACAATAGATACCATATGATTTTGTTTTTATAAAGCACAACTACAAGCAAACTAAATGAATGTCAGAAGACAGCACAGTGGTCACCTCTGGGGCAGGGGACATGAGGATGCTTCTGTGGCAAAGTTCTTTTTCTTTATTGGGTGACGGTTATATGAGTACTCATCTTTTGATGATTCAAGAAATTCATTCCAATAGAGTGCCCAGAACAAAACAGGCAGCGACACATTTTACAAAGTGGAATTTAAGACAGATATATATTTAAAATGAGAACAACACTTCATACTGATTTTCACAGGAAGGACTGAAAGGAAGATACAATAACCGTGGGTCAGATCTCAAATTTAGCTTTCACACATATACGGTCAAAAAATGGACAGACCTTATTAGATGTTAAGGTATTATCAAAGATGGGTCAAGAATTCAAAACAAGGGGGGGGAGGATAAAGGCACAAAATGGAAGAGAGGAGAATACAGGGGACCATGGAGATGGATCATGGGTGAATTGGCGGTGGGCTGCCCAAGGGGAATACAAAATGTAAAAGACATAAATAACAATAAAAAAAAAAGAATTCAAAACAAGTCTAATGAATATAGTAACCCAAATAAGTAAAGATAATAGTGAAATGACTAAGAACCAGAATATAACAAGTTAAAAGTATAAAAACGGACTGTAAAAGCAGTTGGAGTAAACTGAAGAATGAACACAGCTGAGGAATGAAGCGGTGTGTTGAAAAATAAGCCTGAAGAACTCTCCCAGGAAGTTGCAGGAAAGGATAAAGACTAGAAAACATAACATAATAGGTAAGAGACTTGCCAACATATCAGTGACTATATGATACCCATTTGTCCAGAAAGATAAACATATACAATTTGCGAAGAAAAGGCACTCAAATATAAATAATTTTCAATTAGTCATTTCTAAAAATTCATCACTACTGGTCTGCCTTTACAGGACCCAGACCCAGTCTGGAAAGTGTGCTCCCCACCTGGGGGTGTGGTAAGGAGCAGAATGAAATGACTCGCTGGGTAACGCACTCTTTTCGAAAACATGCTCTTTTCTCTCTGCCCTTGAGCATGTCCATGTTGGATAAAATGCATGAAAGTCTTGCTTCTCCTCTTATCTAGTCTAGCCTGTCCTCTTACCCCATATGCATTATATAGATGACTGACTTTTAGGGAAATCTGTTTGCCATTTGATACTTTCTTGAATTTTATTTCTAACTTCTTTCACTGATAAGAAAGGGTACTGTAACTATTGAAATCATACCAAATTTATCGAGTGCATCATCAAAAAACAAAAAAAAAAAAAGGGGAAAGGAAGAAAAGAAATACTCCACAAGAAAATATGATGAACTGTATTACTCTAGTATAGATGTATTTCAAAAACAACCTCATGACAAAAGAAGCCAGAAATAAAAGAGTATACACTAAAACAATAACATTTAAAACCCTGAAGAAAAAAAAAATGTCGTCTATTGTGACAGAAAGTAGATTACACTGGTCAACAAATTTTTACAAAAGTCATGTTACTGAAATAAAATTAGTCATTTCCTATTAATTTGCATGTGTTCAACATGAATATGACAGTCAAATTCTAATTTTGGCTCTAGTTATTTTTGTAATCTGCAATAAATGGATGTTTACATCACGAAATGCATGCCAGTAGTAATAGGCCTACGGTTAATACCTGTAAACAATCAAGTGATAGACTACTTCTTAGATTTCTTCGCTTGTACAGCTGTTCAGGAGCATCTCTGGGGAGTGTCCGGCAGTAGTCAGCCAGCATTGCAGTGGACCGTTTTCCCTGGTATCTTTGTTCCATGGATGCGGTATCTTGATGAAAACGTTCGCCATGTTCATCACTAACCACACCACAGTTTTCAGGGAAGAAATCCAGATGGGAATGAAGGAAGTGGATCTTTAGAGACATATTGCAGCCAAGTTTCTGATACTGCATCAGCATGTCTTCTACTAGTTCCTTGTGGTTTTCTGCCCTAACATTCCCAAGAAGTTTGTAGACACTAAGCGAAAAGCATTGCATGCTTGTTTTGCATCACCCTGCAGCAAGTTGTTGAACTGGTTATCTTTGAAGAGCTCTCGAATCTGAGGACCCACAGAAACTCCCCGTTTAATCTTTTCTTCACTGAGTCGAGGAAATTTTTCACGCAGGTATCGGAAAGCTGGTGAGGTCCGGTCCACGGCTTTCACAAAATTCTTCATCAAACCTAGTTTGATGTGAAGGGATAGTAGCAGGATTTTGTGAGCCTCGACCAGAGCTGGGTGCTGGATATTCTTCTCTGCAACTGCTACATTTTGTCTGAGAGTCCATCCTTCTGCAAGTAGTGCATTTCACTTGCTTGGTTATCCCACTCAGCAAAGAAACATGTATTTTGTATATCCCCGCTGCAGTCCCATTAAAAGGGCAACTAGCTTAAAATCACCACAGACGTGCCAGCTGTACTCTGTACTTGTTATACTCAATGGAATTCAGTAGCTGCTTTAAGTCATCGTATGTCTCTTTCATGTGGACAGCATGCGCTACAGGAATAGATGGAAGACGGTTTCCATTGTGCAAAAGCACAGCCTTAAGACTCACTTTTGAAGAGTCTAGAAATAGTCTCCATTCTTGTGGGTCATGAGTGATTTCTAAGGCATTCATGAGGCCCTCAATATTGGAACATAATACCAGAGTACTTTCCTTTCCGAACAAAGGCTCCAACTACTGGTGGCACTTTCAATATAAAGTAATGGTGACATCTTCTTCTAGAAGATTCCATTGTTGGAGTCTTGATCCTAGCAATTCTGCCTTGTTCTTGGTAAGTCCAAATCACGAACCAGGTAATTTAGTTCTTCCTGTGTTAGTCTGTGTGGGGTTGATGATGTAGCACAGTGAAAATCTGGATCACTGCTTACTGATGGAACAGGAGAAGAACAGGTTGGCTCACCCTTGTCCTCATCAGATGAATCAAGAGAATATTCTGCAGGAGGTTCTGGAATAGGAAGTCCCTCACCGTGTGGAACTGGTCTCAGTGCAGACAGGTAGACTATTCTCAATTTCTTTGGCTTCGTTATTCTGCCAGAAAGAGGAGGAACCAAGCAGAAGTAACAGTCTTTGATGTGGTTGCTTGGCTCTCTCCACACAATGCGGACTGCAAATGCCATTGATGGTCTGTTGCCATTAAACCACTGTGAAAGCTGTGTTGTACATGCAGCACAGCATATATGTGGGGCCTAAAGCTTGTCTTGGTCACCAACCTTGCATCTGAAGGAAAGATGATAAGCCCTCTTCACTTGAGAAGTGATACTTTTCTTCTGGTTGGCAAATGTCACTTCCCCACAAATAGAGCAGAAATTGTCCACACTATTAACGCACTTTCGAGGCATGTTCTGTATTGTGCCTAAATGGATAAAATAATAACAGTTCTATGGAACAGCAGCTTAAACTGTCTTGCACAAAGTCTGAAATATTTTCAGTGCTCAACCTTTCTGATAGGGCTTTCTAGAGTGCACTGCTGACATCAGCTTACTTCAGCAGCCGCCTGGCAGTAGTATTGCACTGCATCAGAAAATGATGCAATCAACTCTGGATGATGTGTGCATGATGGTATTATGTAATGCAATGCAATATTACATCATTCTAGGCTGATTTAGGATGCTGTTGCAGTCCTACTGGATAAATTTACAAGGTGAAACATATAAAATGAATTACATGAAATATCTTCAAAATGAGAGCTCATAAAAAATTTCCAGGGTTATTCATGTTCAGCATGCCGAGACACTACAGATTAAGGCCTTTTTAAGTCAGTAACGATCTCAATGTTGACCAGTGTTACGGGTTGCCTGGGAGCAGGTGTGGAATTAATTGGGGTGAGACACGAGAATTTAGGAGGTAATAAAAATTTTCTGTATTTCAGTTGGACTTATACTTACATAGGTATGTAAATTTGTCAAAATTCATTAAAATATTCACTAAAAATGGGTATTTCTTTTATTGTTTGTAAACTATATCTCAATAAAAGTTATTTTGAAAAACAGTATTTTCTTACACGTATACAAAAACTAATTAGAAAATTTTTGAAAAATTCTATTTACAAGATCAATAAGAACCAGAAAATATCCCCCCCACCACACTCTGGCAATATTCTAGACCTTTATAAGCATTGTAGTACTAAGATAACAACTAATAACTGGAGAGATGTTTCACATTTGTGGATAAAAAAGTCTCAATACTACTGGATGTTCTCTCTCACCCAAATTCATTTATAAAATATTATGCCAATTAAAATCCTCTCCAGAGTTGAGAATTTCACTAGTAGTTTGCAAAGTTCATCTAGCTAGAATAAGAACTTAAAATGAAAAACCAGGTCAACATGAAAAAGGAAACACTGTTTTTGTAAAGTAAAACAGTTTATAAAGGTAATAGTGATAGAGAAATAGACAAAAACAGACTGGGAGAAAACAGAATACAAAGTGTACAAACAATCTATGGGATTTCTTACACGATAAAACTGATGACATTTTCAGACAGTGGGGGCACAGAAAGGGCTTTTCCATAAATGGTGCTGACACAAATGCCTATTCATGTAGCTGGAAACCCACACATAATAAATTCCAGTTGTTTTAAAGAATTTTAAATACTAAATTTAAAAGTAATAAAGAAAAAAATCTAAGAATATATTTGTGAACATGGGATAAAAAGATGTTTCAGGAACTAGAAAAAGAAGAACAAATGAAGCTCAAAGTCATTAGAAAGGAGGAAATAATAAAAATCAGCAGAAATAAATTATACACAAAACTTACCCAAAAAATCAATGAAATGAAGAGCTAGCTTTTTGGAAAAGTCAACAAAATTGATAAAGCTTGGCTAGATTCATTAAAGAAAAAGACTCAAATCAATAAAATAAAAAATGAAAGAGAATACATCACAACAGATAACATAGCAGTACAAAGGATCACAAGAGAAAGCAATGCAAAAAACTGGATAAGACAGAGGAAATGCATAGATTCCTTGAATTGTACAACCTCCCAAGACTGAGTCATCAAGACACACAAAATCAGAACAGACCTATAACAAGAAATTGAAACAGTAATCAAAAACCTCACACCAAAAACTAATGTCCAGGACCGATTAGCTTCACTGGTAAATTTTACCAAACATTCAAGATTATAATACTCATCTTTCTCAAACTTTTTTTAAAAGTTGTAAAGTGTGCATAGAAAATATCTATTCTAATTCCTTCTGTGAGGCCAACATGATGCTGATAATGATAGTACACAAAAAAATTACAGGTAAATTTCTCTGATGAACATTGATGAAAAGTTCTTAGTAAAGTATTAGCAAATTGAATCCGACAATACGTTAAAAAGATCATACTCCATGATCAAGTGGGATTTATTCCAGGAATGTAGGGATTGCTCAACATGCAAATCTACCAATAAAAGGCATCAGGGCTTCCCTGGTGGTGCAACGGGTTAAGCACAGCACTGTGGAGCTGCCATCAGCTGAGGCGCGAGTTCAATGCCAGGCCAGTGGGGATATATCCACATGGCACAGCAGACCTCTCCTACCTCACCCGCTGCTCCCATCAGCAGTGTATTTCGGTCCATCTGCCTGTTCTGCTCCCCACTCTGTCTCTGGTGAACCCTCTTACCGCCCCACACCTCTAGCCTGCACCCCAGCTTGTATGCAAAAATAAAAATAAATCTAAAAAAATAATATAAAAAAGGCATCAAATCAACAGAATGAAAGATAAAAGTCATATGATCATATCAATAGATGCACTGAAAGTAGCTGACAAAATTCAGCATCTATTTGTGGTTAAAAACTCTCAATAAATTGGTAACAAAAGAAACACACCTTGACATAATAAAGTGACAAATCCATAGCTGACATCATACCCAATGGAGAAAAAGAAGACTTTTCCTCTATGATCAGGAATAAAACATGTCATTCTCACCAGCACCATTTAACACAATACTGGGAGTCCTGGAGAGAGCAAATAAAATGAAAGAAATACACAAAAATGGAAAGACATTCTGTGTTCATGGATCTTAAGAATTATTGTCAAAATGGCCATCTTACCAAAAGCAATATACAAATCAATCCAATATTTGTTAAGATCCCAAAGGCATTCTTCACAGGAATAGAATATAAAATCCTAAAATTTACATGGAACCACAAAAAACCCCATACAATCAAAACAGACTTGTGAAGAAAAAACAGAACGAGGTCATAGTCCCCGATTTCAACCTATACAAAGATACAATAATCAAAACAATAGGGTACTGGAACTAAAACAGGCACAGAAATTGATGGGATAGAATTAAGAGAACAGAACTAAAACCACATGTATATAGACAAGAACATACAATGTAGAAGGCAGTCTTTTCATTAAATTATGATGGGAAAATTGGAAAGTCAACATACAAAAACTAGACCACTACCTTACACCGTAAACCAAAATTAATTCAAAATGAATCACTAACTTGAAGGAGACCTGAAGCCATAAAATAGAAAAAAACATAAGCTCTTTAAGAGCAGACTTAGTGATGTCTTTCTGAACACCTCTCCAATGACAACAGAAACAAAAGATAACATAATCAAATTAAAAAGCATCTAAACAGTGAAAGAAACCATCAATAAGGTGAAAAGGCAAGTTACAAATTACTGAATGGCCGAAAATTCAAAATGGGATAGCCAAAAAATATAGTCACTAATTTCTAAAATATATAAACTCAACAACAACAACAACAAAAACCATACAATTTAATTAAAATATGGGCAGATGATAAAATAGACATTTCAACCAAAGAAAACATACAGATGGACAATGGACACATGACAAGATGTTCTACACTGCTATCATTAGGGAAAGGCAAATCAAAATCACAATGAGATTTCACCTCAGCTGATTAGAACAGCTCTTCTAGTCAAGAAATAATAAGAGTTGGTGAGGATGCAGAGAAAATGAACCCTTATGTGCCACTGGTGGGAATGTAAATTGGTGCAGCCACTACAGAAAACAGTATGAAGCTTCCTCAAAAAATTAAAAATAGAACTACCATTTTCTCCAGTAATGCCACCCTGGTTATTTACCCAAAGAATATGAAACTGTTAATTAAAAAAGACATACATGCATCTCTATGTCCCTTACAACACTAGTCACAATAATCAAGATATGAGAACTCTGGTGCCCTATAACAGAAGGGTAGATAAAGAAGAGGTGGTATGTACTCGATGGAATACTACTTAGCCATAAAAAAGACAAAATCTTGCCAACTGTGACAACATGGATAGATCCTGAGAGGATTGTGCTAAGTTAATTAAGTAAAAAGGATAAAGATAAATACTGTATGACTTAACTCATTTGTGGAATACAAAGAAAAAAAATCAAATGTATAAGCAAAACAAAAACAAGCCCTTAGAATCTAACAACAGAATAACGGTTACCAGAGGGGAAGGATGGGACTGGAGAGGGAGGGGGAATAAGCAGAGGGAGAATAATTGGTGCAGACAGTGACTGGACATTTGGTGCCAAGTGTGGTGTGCTATACAGAGTTGTTGAGGTGAGAAACTGTACACCTAAAATCTAAACAGTGTTGAAAATTAAAGGTCAATAAATGAAAAAATAAAAGGGCCCTTGGATTGATATTAGAAAGCTATAAAGAGAAATACTGCTTAAAGGATTACATTACAGTAGCTATATTCTGTTTCCCTTTCTCCCCTTTTTTCGTTTTGATGTTCAAGGACAAGCAAATGTTCTAAGTATTGGCCTTTCTACCTTTCGTAATAATAAAATGCCCTGTTCATATTAAAAAGTCACTACAACCAAAGTTAACTCTCTTACGGTACCAGGTAGTTGCAATACTCTAACAAGGTAACTGCAATGCTGTAACAGATGAAGCATTGATATATCCAGTAAGAGAAAAATAACTTGAAAAATGGACAAAGAATGAACAAATTAATCACAGATAAGAAATACCAAAGGACAATGTATATATAAAAGCAGCTCGAGGTCATTAATAATCTTGTCATACAATGTAACACTATATAATAATTAAATGAATTATATTTTTCAACATGCTAAATCTCAAGAATACTGTTAAATGAAAAAATTACAAAGTGAAAACATTCTTTGATATGATCTATATGAAAATATACAAAACAAACTAAAATCTTTTTCTATGGACACCCACAAAAAGTGTATTTTTTTAGATAAACAATTTTATATTATAAACATATTTCTACATTATGTAAATCATATATAAAATTCTTTGATACCTGGAATGTTGTTTTTAAAGAGCTAGAATGATTTGTCCCTTTGGGTTGGAGAATGAAGTACCAGGATTTGAAGGCATGGTAAAAAAGCTTTTCACTGTTATCTGTAATGTTCTAATTTTTCAAAAAAGAAAATGCATTTGGGTATTAACTTTATAATAAAAATTAATTTTTAGAAATCCAGAGGATTTAGCAGTATGTAGTGGGTGGATTTTGCTATAAAGTTCAGTGGAATGGATAAGCAGAGACAAAAGTTAAATGAATTGAAAATGAAAAGGAGAGACAGTGCAGAGACAGTGGTGATTATAAACTATTCTTCTGAGGAATTTGAACATGAAGGGAAATAAGTGATGGATAATCACGGGAATAATGGGATATATGATGCAGGGAACAGTGCTTGTTTTAATCACATCTGTATCTGTAAAAAATCTATTTCATAGGTATAATATAGTCATAGGAAGAGGCCTTTAGATAGGCTAAAACTAGAGCTACATTCATTACAATACACGTGAGAAGGAATAAACTGATTAGTTATCTTGGCATTAAACATTTAGGGACGGTGTATGGATATGGCAGTTTTAGAACACAGTTCTGCTTCTGACTAACTGATTTCTAAGGCTTCCTATCACCATAAAAATAATTTTAATGAGGGCCTTCCTGGTGGCACAATGGGTTAAGTCTCAGTCTATGAAGCTATCGGCAGCCACCGCAGCATAAGTTCGATCCCCGGTCAGGGATATTCCCACAGGGCACAGCAGACCTCTCCTGTCTCCCCGCTGCTCCCCTCAACAGTGTATTTCAGTCAATCTGCCTGTTCTGCTCCCCACTCTGTCTCTGGTGAACCCTCTCACCCCTGCCCCCACCTCTGGCCTACACCCCAGCTCTTGAAGGCATAAATAAATATATCTTTTAAAAATTTTTCAGAAATTTCCTACAACTTAGTGAAATACATTTTTTTTTAAATTTTTTTTAATGATTTATTTTTTATTTATACATACAAGCTGGGGTACAGGCCAGAGGCGTGGGGCGGCGAGAGGGTCCACCAGAGACAGAGCGGGGAGCAGAACAGGCAGATCAGAAATACACTGCTGAGGGGAGCAGCGGGCAAGGCAGGAGAGGGCTGCCGCGCCATGTGGGACTCTCCCCGGCCGGGCATCGAACTCGCGTCGCCGTTGCCGACAGCTCCACAGCTCCACAGCGCAGCGCCCAACTGCTGCGCCACCGGGAAGGCCCTACAACTTAGTGAAATACATTTAAAGAATTATAATAATTTTAATAAGAAGCTTGTCTATCCACTATTCTGAATATTTCAATAATTTTAAACCAAGCATTCTTAACTGAATATTTTGATAGTGCAGTTTGTAGTTACCCTAATAGAAATCCCCATTCCCAAGGAAAACTCATCAGCAGATGGGAAATCAGAGCAGTTGCACAGGCCTCCATCAGGCACGGGCCCAAAGACAGCCTCAAGCACACTCCTTTCATTTCCTTCAAAGCCTGAAATAGGAAAATAATCACACTTAGAGAAACCTATAATGGTCAAGTAGAAAATTATTTAAGGAAATATTGAAACACATGGCCTTTTTTGAGTAATAAATTTTTGCTACTCCCTACTGCTTCCAGATTGTGCCACTGGGCTTAAAACATAAACACAGCTCATTCTGTATATCATAGATTGGATTACAAACGACTTCACATTTTATAAAACACTGCTGTATTTTAATTTTTAAAAAAATCCACTACTCTGTAATTAAATAACTATTTCTACCTTCCTTAATCTGCCTTAGTAAATAGTATAATGAAAGTATGCTATAGGTTTATTTCCATAAGGTTGAGATGAACTGTTTGACTAAAATTTTGAAACAGAAAATATCAACATGCAATAAGAGACTATCACTTAAAACTGCAAAATTAATTAAAAGAGATAACTGCTAAATTTTCTCATTGGTTCAAATCTCTACTGGAGAATATAATAAATTTCACTGACTGTCTTTATGCTGTTGAGATATTTCCTCTACACGCATACATTTACCACTTTTGTTTCAGTAACTGTTATATTCCTGAATAATCATCCTTTAAAAACCCAAATAGATTTATGACTCCTAGATACTAATATTTTAAGAAATATTTTAAAAGATTGGTTTTTATAGTAATGCAAACACAATCAGGAACATACTTCTGCAGGGAAAAGTCATGAAATAAAAATATTATTGAAGTTTTTAATCTTTTTGAAACAAAGCAAAAATCTCTTTATAGGAAGACTGTATCCTTTGTTAACTGAAAAGTAAATGGTTCTCAATAGAAGAGCTACAACTTCCAAATAATACAAATGCTGCAAAAGAAACATTAATCTCTAGGCAAATAATTAAAGATGCTCTCTAGTAGAGATCTTACCTCACACTGATTTCTTTTCATATCAAAAGTGGAATCAAGGTGCCAACATTTCCACAATATCTGTATTTTTTTATCTTAATTTCGCTTCAAGATTCCACTTAAAAAATCTGTAACAAAAATTCTGTCTATTTTTCTTTTCCATCAGTCTCTAATATTTAAAATAGTCTTACTCAAGGTATAATTGGAAATGCACCTTTGGGTCCAGTCCAAGTCCAGCTCGTATCAGGATAATGGTAAGGGCAGTATTTCTTACTGCTGAAGACCATTTACTATTAATAAGGACATATTTGTTGAGGAATGGAGCATTCCTAATGGTAAAACCAGCCAGTAACATCCCTTAACACAAAGAAAATAAAGCACATGTGATTTGGTTCATTTTTTTTCCAAGAGAGAAATCAGAAATGTCTAATTTCCCCTCTTCAAACACACTGTGTCAACACTTTGGGTGAAGGGCACTTATACACAAGTGGAGGATGCATAAAGGACTAGAGATAAGAAAGGGCAGAGCTAAATGGGGTATGACAAGTAAGTCTGTGTTCCCAGAACATAAAGGGCGATGGTGGGAATGGGAGAGTGGGCTAGAGGGGGCAGATCAGGGAAAGCTGCCTCTCCACCCCTTCTCCCTTCTCTGGCAGGGTAAGTCACCATGGAGAAGTTTTAGGCTGGAAATGACATACGATGAATCTTGCATTTTCTCTGTTTGGTGAATTAGACAGGCATGAAACTGGAGGACAGTTAGAAGGCTCTGCCACAGTCTATGGAGGGGCTGGAAACAAATAACTTACACAAGGTACAAGCAGATGTTTTGGGAAAGAGGTAAAAGGTTGAATGAATGTTTAGAAAGTGTTGAAGGGTGTTGGAAACATTGGAAGGGGGTTAGAGATAAGATGGAGAGATTATATCTACTGAGAGCGTATGGAATATTTGGACGTACTGATCTACCTTTGACAAATGTTCTTCCACTAATTGTCCTCTGTCCAGTTGCACAATGATGTAATAACAGTAAAGAAGAAATAGTACATAATACTAGTTGGGCAGATGGTGCATAGCTGAATATACAAAGAGCTTACTCAAAATCATAGGCTATTTTGGTACCCTAGTCATTATAATATTTGAATCATGTAATTGTATTTGAGTTGGTTATCAATAGAAAAATACAGCTTTTCCCAAATTTTTCCTTATTTATAATGCATTTAAAATGTCCTATTAAATGGTAAAGCAATAATAATGAAATACATAAATTATTTCAAAACGTTTAAGAAAAAAATCTGTGTATAGAGAATAAATATCTCTAGAGTGAGCTATTATACACATGTACAGTAAGTACACATATAAGAAAGCTAAACAGATCATACTACACTCAGTATTTCTAAATTATATCTAGTCTAACAAAAATATGTACATGATTTACATACAGTCCAAAGCAAAGAAACGAGAGCTAATTATACGTTTACCAAGAAGAGGTGGAAGTGCAGGCACCGAAGGCATGGTAATCATTTCCATAAGTTTCCCCCCAATAAAGGCACCATAAAAGATAACAAAGAATCCGAATAAATTTCCATCAGGAAGAACGGCAGGACCAATGAATGACCAGGTCATACACCATACTATTAAAAGTATAGCTCCTGAAATATAAAAAGGTACATATCTAATAATGCATCGTCATACAAAAGGTGAATTCTATTTTACCAAATATATGAAGAGCCAGTCCCTATCTAATAGTAAAGACTACTGCTGCTTGTTAGTACAGTTGAAGAATTAATCTGTTTAACATATACTTCAAAGTCCCTGTGCATTTATGGGACAAGTTTTAAACAAAGTGAATCCTTTAAAGTGCTAACATTTTTCACATGACATTTAAAAATGTCATGACTATATGATGAAGTTTACTTCATTCTATATTTTAAAGTAGCTTTTCCTTCAGAAATAATAAGATGATTGGTTGGAGAAGTCTCAAATTTAGTGAAGATCACAATGGCAGGGTAGTAAATTTTAACAGAAGCAGACTAAACCTTTGTATTGAAAGGATAACTCTGTTAATATTTGATACACATTTTTGACAGGTATAAATGCTGGAAAAACAGCATAGCTAGTCTCTGAGAGAATATAAGGTATCTGAGATTATATGTAGGAAACAGGTGGGCAGCCTGGGTAAAGATAAGGTAGCAGACACTGTTTCTGGTCCTACTCGAGGGGGAGGCCATAAGTTTCTATAAAAGACAGGTGGTTATACTATAAACTGCTGCGTGCAAATTAAATGCTACCTTCATTTCTGTTAACCATAATTTCTAATTCATTTTAGGTTCTTAAAACAGCTTAGTATATTCTGTTGCTGTGACCTCTTTGTGGCTACATAGAACTGCCAGAGATAAGACTTTTTACAAACTCAAGGCAGAAAACTAGGACTAATATTCTTTTTTCCATCCTCCACGCCAACTATTGCCACACCACAAAAATGGAGTATCTAAGAACAGTACTCTTACTGAAGGAATGGACCAGAAGATCTCATTGTACTGACAAATGGAAAAGACAAGGCAGTTTGTCTTAGTTGCTATTGAGGTTGCAAAATCACATGAGAATTCATATGCAAAATAGGCCTCACCTAACATACGTTTAAGGTTCAAGTTTACATGATTTGCATGATTTGGGACCCCTAAGCCTGTCAAAAAAATTTAAAAAGGTCTTTCCATGGAACTATCCCTACAGCACTTAGCAGATGCTAAATCAAAACAGACATTTCGGATTCCACACTGTACAAAGTCCCAAAGGTAAGCCCCATTTAATCTAAACTTAAAACAAAACACTTGAAAACAGTAATTCCCTACAAGCAAAAGTTACTAGGTACAACAAAGAAAACCTCAGTCAATGAAATGAACACTATAAAACATCATTCAAGCAAGGGACAAATTAAAGTGCTGTGGAGAAAATGTTCCAGACACCGGTCGGGTCTGCGAAGGGGAGGTCCACTTCCCTCCCAGGGCCTCTGGGGAGCTACAGGCAGAGCTGTGGGGCCGGCGGGGCTGTGTAACAAGGATGGGCCAGACTGGGTGGCAGATCTACCTGGCTTGGGGCCCCTAAACCTACCAAAAATAAAAAAGGGGCCAGGCTCTCTTGCTTTTGCTGCTTCAACTTGCACCCTACTCACCCTGCTCCACCATCATCCCGTTGGAATGGAAAACAAGTCACTTTTCATAATTTCCAGACTATGTGCTTTAATTTTTCTAGGTGACATAAGATGCATTTAGTCAAAACCATTGTTTAACTTCCTTGCAATAAGGAGCCAAAAATAATCCTAAATTTTTTTTTTTTTTTACATACAGCTGGGGTACAGGCTAGAGGTGCGGAGTGGTGAGAGGGTTCACCAGAGGCAGAGTGGGGAGCAGAACAGGCAGATCAGAAACACACTGCTGAGGGGAGCAGCGGGCGCGGCAGGAGAGGTCTGCCGCACCATGTGGGACTCTCCCCGGCCGGGTGTCGAACTCGCGTCGCCGCTGCCGACAGCTCCACAGCGCAGCACTCAACAGCTGCGCCACCAGGGAGGCCCAATAATCCTAAATTTAGTAGCATCAGTTTTTCCTGGGGGTGGAACCCCAGCCCAGTCAATCTGGAATTGTACTCGTAAGGTTAGCCTACCTGAAATCATTTCTTTTTACATTATTCTGTTATTTAATCCAATCTAGTTCTAAAGTTTCAAGTTACTAAAAAGTGTCAATAAACCAATTATTGCTAGAGATTCCCATTTCACTTGTCATGACTTCTGCCACTCAAGCAACTTTATCTGAGCAGAAGGTCCAGGCTGACACTGCTGAGTTGGGCTTTCGCACGAGTGCCTCTATTCAGGCCCAGTTTCTTTTTATATCAGCCAAAAACTTTATGAGGTGAAGTCAGTTATTTTTCCTTGTTAGATAACATGAGCTAAATCTGGTTAACAAACACAGGTAAAATAAAATACTATACCCAATATTATAACATGTTTCAAACTAAGCCATTAAATTTTAAGCTAGTTCTCAATGACCAAAAATTATCCCAAATCATGTTTTTGGAAAACATTTACTGAGTTTCTGTTATATTCCTGAGTTTAGAAATAACTTACATAAGCACTACCTTAAAAACCATTAGATATGAATTACCTCTAATATTACCATCCAGAGGTAAAATGAAACACAGGGGGTGACACACAATATACACAGACACAAACCAAGAGCTCCAAGTTGCCAATCAAAATTTCAGTCACATGTACTCATTTCTACTTGTGATGACATAAGGATTTTCATTAATTCTGTTTGGAAACAGTCCTTCCTCTTTACTTACTCCTTCAGATAAGATACTACCCTTAACATTTCTGAAAATGGATCTTCGGTTCTAAAAAAGTAAGGGCAGAAATCTGAATCAAAGAGATAGACTCTTTCTTCCTTAAGGCCAGACTTCCTTCTTCTCAAAACACCTCTAAGAGATTTGGAATGGATGGCTTTGGAATTCTTTTTGGAACCACATCTCTGACCTGGTAAAGACACCATTTGTAAGTCAAAAATATTCTAATTCCCCAAAGAACTCAGTTGGTAGCCTGTATGGGCCTACTAGGTTGCATACCCATTTAACACGTTTCTCTGATATATTTTTATATCAGAGAGGAGGTGTCCTATATAAGATGGAAATTAAGATCCACTATATGCTAGAATAAATATCCCATCCAACTATTAATTCAACTACATTTAAGGCCTCATGGACCCAAGACTAGAACCATTCCAAAGATAACTGAAGAAATATTGTCATTTTCCTGAGGGTGGACAGGTTGTAGTTTTTGTTCAGCCATATTGAGATCGAACCCAATTCTCACAAAGATAAGAGGAAAGGATACCTTATCCAATCCTATGATATTTTTAATTAACAACACTAAAGACTAGTCAGAGGTATTGTGCATAAGGAAGAGGATGAAAAAGGGGGGATACTTTGAAATTTTTTTCTTGTTATATTCTATATGTTGACCCTAATTAACTTTGGATTACAAAACTCTTCTCTTTCTCTTTAAATCTATACCTTTGAATTTAGTGCACAAAATTTTGGAAGCTCAAAAGAGTTTCCTAGTGGCCATAAGTTTAAAGTCATTTTTTATTATATTATTGGCACTGTGAGACTGGAATTTGTAAAAGCATTTGGTTTTATGTCTTCATTTGGTATTTTTCTTATTAAAAACTATCCCCAAGGCAGGCCAAGATATTTCTCTTCATTTTCCTTCCTTCTTCCCGCCCCCCCCCCCACCATTTTCTATTTATTTTTGTCCAATTAAAAATTTAGATTGAGAGGTCTCCTAATTTTTAATAGTTGCAATACAAACAAGTTTTAAGATTTCAAATTCAATAGCAACTCAGCCAGCTACTAAGCATTATTTATAGCTTATCCAAAGATCCAAAAGTTCACTCCAGCAGAAATCCAGCAAAAGGAAAGACTCAATAAACATGAACAGTTTTCAGCTAAGCCTTGAAGACAGAATTACAATCCATGGTAATGGTATTTACAGATTTTTGGCTCCCGAGATTTCCTCAGAAACAGTTGTTTTAAAAAGAAAGAAATAATTGTTATCTCAGTGTATATTAAGATTTGCCCTTTCTAACAGCAACGCAGAAGACAGATTCTAGACACGGCAGCACCTTTGACCCAAACCTCAAGACTGGAGGACTATGGCGGGGACGGCAAGAAGCTGGAACGCAAATGCTCTGCCCGTGGAACAGAACAGAAAAGCAGCCTAAGGCGGAAAGCCACCAGACCGAAAACATACAGAACAGCATGTAACATTCAGTATAAACAGAACATGGCCACGTCTCACTTTTCAAAAACAAGCAAGGCTTTGGAAGAAACAAAAACCAAAGAATCAGCTAAAACTAAGGTACCAAATCCTTAAACCAAAAGAGTCACTCAATATCCAGGAAACTACCTTTCCCAGTATTTTCTCTTATCAATCATAAATTTAGCGAGAAAAATAAAAGGACTTCTTACCACTTGGTTTCCATTAGATTTCTGCAGGGGAAGAGAGATCAGGAGTCTGAAGTGGTAAAAATCTTTACTTTGTTGCCAGCATGTTCAGAAATCCTAGATCTCCTCTGCAGCCATCTTGGGGAAATAAGCAGCCCAGCCACTGGCAGTTCTCCTGGCCGGCCCGGCAAATTGTCAGGGCACAAAGGAGATCATCCTGTACACTTTTGGGTTCTTCTAGGCTGGTAAATAACCAAAGCAGCATCAGACAGATTGATAAGAGAAAAAACAAAGCAGAAATTTAATAATTACATGTATACTTCCTGCATACAAAGGGAGACCTAGCATGATCAATTCCAGAAGTTCAGATTTTTTTTAAAAAATTCATTTATTTACGCATACAAGAGCTGGGGTGCAGGCCAGAGATGGGGGAGGTGAGAGGATTCACCAGAGACAGAGCGGGGAGCAGAACAGGCAGATTGACTGAAATAGGGCACAACAGACCTCTACTGTCTCCCCGCTGCTCCCCTCAGCAGTGTACTTCAGTAGATCCGCCTGTTCTGCTCCCCACTCTGTCTCTGGTGAATCCTGTCATTCCCTGCACCTCTGGCCTGCACCCCATTTCTTGTATGCATAAATAAATAAAAATAAATCTTTAAAAATATATCTAAAGTTGCTAAATCAAAAAAAGAAGGGGGGGGGTAACCAGCTCTAGATGTAAGTTTGTAGTGTCAATACTGATGGAAAACTCAACTAGTCCCTGAGCAAACTGCAGTCCCCAAATTCAAAAAGCCTTCTTTGGGGTTAACACATTTTCCTTTCTTCCGCAGGCCTTCATCCTACACCTACCATCTCTGTACAAACTAAATAGGGTTGGCAACATGCATTTAAGACCTATGTCCCATCACTTATACTACAGATACTCGTTTACTTTACATTCAGGATCTTAAAAATGCTGATGTGATTTTAAAAGCAACCTTTACAAAATGAAAAATCAGTAAAACTTACTTTCAAAAATTTAAAGCTAGCAAGTAGCAAGTAAGAAAAACTTAAAATTTCAATTTCTTATCTTTCACTATGTCTATTGTATTTATTTATGCATAGATGAACTGGGGTGTAGGCCAGAGGTGTGGGAGGTGGTGAGAAGATTCACCAGAGACAGAGTGGGGAGCAGAACAGGTGGACTGACTGAAATCCACTGCTGAGGGGAGCAGTGGGGAGACAGGAGAGGTCTGCTGTGCCCTGTGGGTCAGCTCCCCTGCTTGGGAATCCCCTGCTGTGGAGCTGGCTGCAGCGGCGACGTGAGTTCGACGCCCGGCCGGGGAGATTCCCACATGGCGCGGCAGACCTCTCCTGCCTCGCCCGCTGCTCCCCTCAGCAGTGTGTTTCTGATCTGCCTGTTCTGCTCCCCGCTCTGTCTCTGGTGAACCCTCTCACCGACCCCCGCCTCTGGTCTGTACCCCAGCTTGTATGTATAAATAAATCTTAAAAAAAAAAAAAACGTGGGGCATAACTTTATTACGAGCCTTATTTCCAGAAGTATAAACTTGTTTCAACCAACTTAAACCTAAATGTTAAAAGCAGGTCTTAAATAAAACCCTTTCATCCATGCTGTTTCTAAGTCCTACAATTTAAGACAAAAAAAGTCATGAAAAACATTAAAATATAGATTTGTTAAACGATTACTTTTTTTTTTTTTTTGCAGGTTTAAGGTTTAAAAATGCCTATGCATTTTTTGAAATACAGCTTTTCATCTGGAGTATACTGATGAAGCAGGGACTTAGTTGGCTGTGTTTAAATATTCACCAAATATTCCTTATTTTTTTCTTCACTTACAGTGCTTTTTTACATACCGTTTGTAATAAAGTTATTCAGTGCTCCCCGCGGAGGACAAGGACCCTTCTTTTCCCGACGTCGCTTCAAGCGAGGATCCTTCTTTTTCAGTGGCGGTTTATTTTCCTCTGTTTTTGACAAGGCGGGCTCCGTAGCTTCTCTCTGTTCGTAAGTATTCCTATCTTTGCTGATCTGAAGTCAAACAAATACAGATTTTAAGAAGTACCCTTTCCATAAAGTTTTATAAATTCATGAAACCACCAAATCTCCTAATAATTAGAAACACAGTATTTTTATTGTCAATGTGGAGAATTGTACAAACAAAAGAACATTCCTTCTCACATCAGCAGTGAGTCTGCAGGCCCAGCGATGCGTGCCGGGCTTATGGGGCTGTGATTCATACATGGTGAGTAAGATTAACATGCGGGCAGAACCATTAAAAGGGATCGTCCCTAGCGAATGCCCACTGATCCCTCAGCAAAACCTCTGTGGGCTGAAGACATAGCTAAATCTGAAAAAACATGAAATAGCTTTCTTGGGCTCATTTCCTTTGAAAAATCATGACAATGTAAAATGAGAAAAACAGATCAAGCCTTCAGAGTTTCAAAGTGCATGTTTTCACGATTATCATAGATAACATAACGAAATAGTTCGTGGCTATACCTCCACTTTTCAGACTTTTAAAGGGAGTCTAATTATGAAACTGCTGACTCCGGGAAGGGACTGGAGGGGGAGATACCTTCAGTTTGTAAGGATATCAAGAGGCTTCTCCCAAGGTAAAAAAAAAAAAGAAAAATTAACAGTCACAACCCAAAATAACATGACCCCTGGAATAGAGACCTTTGGATTGGCCACACTGTACTCATCATGTGTGTGCAGGGTGTGTGCATGTGCTTGTGAGTGCACACGCAGGCCAGAGTTTTGGATGCTTTGAGAATATCTGGAGGCAGTGGCCGGAGAACATTACAATAAAACAAGAAGTGGGACTAGAGCTAGAGACCGCGGCAGGGTGAGGCAGGGAGCGTCCCGTTTCAGGGCCAGGCTAGGGCAGCTGATGGGAGGAGCCAGCAGCTCTTTGCGATCAAAGTTCTTGAAGCCCGCTCATGACTTGTTTGCTGGAGTCTGGTGCACATACATGTTTTGGGAAAGTCTGTCACTATACAAAAGGGTCAGAGTAAAGACAAAAAGGTGAATTTTGATTAGGGTGGGTGAAAGGTAATACACAATAAAACCCTATTATTTTCGATTTTATTATTTCCAAATTTATAATAGATTGACACAGGTCAGGATGAACACTTTATAGATAGAGTAATAGAATCAAAGGTAGATACTACAAATATTTACAAGAACTTTTTTGGCGTTAATAACTGTACAACCTTCTATTTTAAAAAATGAATTCTTTATTGTTTTCCCCTCGGAGCCCACAAGGAATCTGACTTTAATTTTTTCATTCATTTGTTACTTTCAGTTTCTATTTTTACTATTTTATTTTCTTACATCATGTTCATTTTTGTACAATATTTGATTTCTCCCCTCAGGTGTAGCCCCCATAATTCTTCTACTACCACATCACCTGTGAACCATCCCCATAATCCCCTGTGTCGTCCCCCCCCCCCCCTGGCTGCCTCAGATCTAGGGTCAGCTTACTAATTTTGTCTTTTTCTTGACCCTTGTTTGGTTCCCCTATATTCTATCTATTAGTGAAACCATCTGCTATTTTTCTTTTTCTTTCTTATTTCCCTTAGCATAAACCCTTCCAGCTCCATCTACATTGCTGCAAATGGCATGAGCCTATCTTTTTTGTTCACTGAGTAGCACTACACTGTGTATATAGACTACATCTTCCTGGTCCAGTCATCTGTTTTTGGCATTTAGGTTGTTTCCATATCTTAGCTATTGTGAATAGTGCTGCAATAAACATAGGAGTGCAGGTTTCCTTCCAAATTTATGTTTTTTTGTGGTAACTGGGTAGATTTTTAGGGATGGAATTGCTGGATCAAATCGTATCTCCATTTTAGTGTTTTGAGGAACCTCCACACAGCTTCCCATAGCGATTGGACCAGTTTGCATTTCCCCAGCAGTGTAAGAGGCTCCTTTTTCTCCATATCTTCACCAGCATTTGTGGTTGCCATTTTTTTTTTTAATATGGGCCATTTTCACTTGTGTGAAGTGATATCTCATTGTGGTTGTGATTTGCATCTCCCTAATTACACTGGTTAACAAATTTTTACAAAAGTCATGTTACTGAAATAAAATCAGTCATTTCCTATCAATTTGTATGTGCTCAACATGGATATGACAGTCAAATTCTTATTTTGGCTCTAGTTGTTTTTGTAATCTGCAATAAATTGATGTTTACATCATGAAACGCATGCCAATAGTAATAGGCCTACGGTTAATACCTGTAAACAATCAAGTCATAGACGACTTCTTAGATTTCTTCGCTTGTCTCTTGTTCAGGAGCATCTCTGGGGAGTGTCCGGCAGTAGTCAGCCAGCACTGTAGTGGACCATTTTCCCTGGTATCTTTGTTCCATGGATGCGATATCTTGATGAAAATGTTCGCCATGTTCGTCACTAACCATACCACAGTTTTCAGGGAAGAAATGCAGATGGGAATGAAGGCAGTGGATCTTTAGAGACATATTGCAGCCAAGTTTCTGATACTGCATCAGCATGTCTTCCACTAGTTCCTGGTGGTTTTCTGCCCTAACAATCCCAAGAAAGTTTGTAGACACTAGACGAAAAGCATTCCATGCTTGTTTCGCATCACCCTGCAGCAAGTTGTTGAACCGGTCATCTCAATGCAGACGGAATGTTTGGGTAGACTATTCTCAACTTCTTTTGCTTTGTTATTCTGCCAGAAAGAGGAGGAACCCAGCAGAAGGAACAGTCTTTTATGTGGTTGCTTGGCTCTCTCCACACCATGGGGACTGCAAACGGCATTGATGGTCTGTTGCCATTAAACCACCGTGAAAGTTGTGTTGTACATGCAGCACAGCATATACGCAGGGCCCAAGGCTTGTCTTGGTCACCAACCTTGCATCTGAAGGAAAGATGATAAGCCTTCTTCACTTGAGAAGTGATACTTTTCCTCTAGTTGGCAAATGTCACTTCCCCACAAATAGAGCAGAAATTGTCCACGCTATTAACGCACTTTCGAGGCATGACTGTTCTGTATTGTGCCTAAACATATAAAATAACAGTTCTATGGAACAGCAGCTTAAACTGTCTTGCATAAAGTCTGAAATATTTTCAATGCTCAACCTTTCCAACAGGGCTTTCTAGAGTGCACTGCTGACGTCACTTACTTCAGCAGCCACCTGGCAGTAGTATTGCATTGCATCAGAAAATGATGCAATCAACTCTGGATGATGTGTGCATGATGGTATTATGCAATGCGATGCAATATTACATCATTCTAGGCTGATTTAGGATGCTGTTGCAGTCCTGCTGGATAAATTTACACGGTCAAACATATAAAATGAATTATATGAAATATCTTAAAAATGAGAGCTCATAAAAAATTTTCAGGGTTTTATTCATGTTCAGCACACCAAGATACTACAGATTAGGGCCTTTTTAAGTCAGTAACAATCTCAATGTTGACCTGTGTTATCAATGATATTGAGCATTTTTTCATATACCTGTTAGCCATTTGCATTTTTTTCTTTGGAGAACTGTCTTTTTAACTCTTGCCCATTTTTTGATTGGGTTATTTGCTTTGTTTTTGTTGAGTTGTATAAGCTCTTTGTAGTTCTTTGATATCAGTCCCTTGTCAGTTGTACGGAGTGTGAATATTTTCTCCCACTCAGTAGGGTGGCTCTTTGTTTTGGCTACTCTTTTTTTTTTGATGTAGTCCCAAGCTGTTTATCTCTTCCTATATTTTCTTTGCTTTTGGAGATGAATCCTCAAAGATATTTCTGAGGTGTATGTCACAGAGTATTTTGTCTATGTTTTCTTCTATATATTTTATGGTTTCAGGTCTTACATTCAAGTTTTTAGCCATTTTGAGGTTTTTTTTTTTTGTGTGTGTGTGTGTATGGTGTAACACAGTAGTCTAGTTTTAATTCTTTTACATGCAGGATCTGGTTTTCTAAGCACCATTTATTGAAGAGACTATCCTTGTTCCAGTACATATCCTTTGCTCCTTTTGTCAGAGATTAGTTGTCCATATACGTGTGGCTTAGTTTCTGGGTTTTCAATTTGATTCCATTGGTGGGTGTGTCTGTTTTTGTTTCAGTATCATGCTGTTTTAACTATTATGGCTTTGTAGCATAGTATGAAATCTGGGAGTGGAAAACGTCCATTCTTCCTAGTTTCAATCAGGAGAGCTTAAGCTATTTGAGGCTTTTTGTGGTTCCACGTGAATTTCAGCAACATTTGTTCTATATTTTGAAGAATGCCATTGAGACGTCTATTGGAATTGCATTGAATTTGTAAATCACTTTTGGTAGGCTCACCATTTTGTTAATGTTATTTCTTCCAATCCATGAGCTGGGAATATCTTTCCAATTCTTTATGTCTTTTTCTACTTCTCTTAACAGTGTTTTGAAGTTTTCCTTGTAGGGTTTTTTTCACCTCCTTTGTTAGGTTTATTTCCAGGTATTTAATTTTTTTGGGTACAACTGTAATTGGGATAATTTTCTTAATTTCTTCTTCTTCAGACTGTTTGCATATAAGAAGGGTACAGATATTTTTTAATTTCTTCTTTGATTTCCTCATTAATCCAGTGTTCTTTCAACAGCATGTTGTTCAATCTCTATGTAATGGAGATGTTACTTGCTTTCTTTTCGTAGTTGATGCTTTATGGTCAGAGAAGATAGTTGGTATGATTTTGGCCTTCATGCATCTGTTGTTTGTCTTGTGACCCAGTATGTTGTCGATCCGGGAGAATGATATATGTGCACTTGAGAAAAAGGTGTATTCGAGTTTCAGGGAGGAGGTTGCAGTGTCCTATAGATGTCTAGACCTTTATTTAGGGCTATCATGTCCTTGTGTAATTTCTGTCTTGTTGCTCTGTCTACTGGTGAGAGGGAGGTGTTGACGTCTCCTACCACATATATATTTTCTCCATTGTTTGTTTTCTGAGATGATAGTAATTGTTCAATGTATTTTGGTGCTCCTTCATTTGGTGAGTATAGGCTGATGAGTGTGATGACTTCCTGGTGTATTGTACCCTTGATCACCATAGTGTCCAGCTATGTCTCCTGTCACTTTTTTTTTAGCTGAAAGTTTATTTTATCTGCTATAAGTATGGCTGCCCCTGCTTTCTTTTTGAGGTCATTTGCTTATAGAATTGTTTTCTAACCCTTTATTTCAATCTGTGTGTATCTTTTAACACTTAGGTGTGTTTCCTGGAGACAGCAGAAGGTTGGGTTCTATTTTTTTTTCATTTATTTATTTTTGCATGCAAGCTGGGGTGCAAGCCAGAGGTGTGGGGCAGTGAGAGGGTTCACCAGAGACAGAGTGGGGAGCAGAACAGGCAGATCAACCAAAATACACTGCCGAGGGGAGGAGTGGGCGAGGCAGGAGAGGTCTGTCGCGCCATATGGGAATATCCCCGGCCGGGCATTAAACTCACGCCGCAACTGCCAACAGCTGCACAGCGCAGTGCTCAACCTGTTGTGCCACCAGGAAGGCCCTGGATTCTGTTTTCCAATCCAGCATGCTACTGTGTCTTTTTATTGGTGAGTTTAGTCCATTAACATCTAGGGTGATTATTGATACATGGAAGTCTCTAATTGCCATGCTGTTCATTGTTTTGTGGTTCTATTCAGTACCTTGTTCAGGTCTTCCTGTTCATTCCTCTGTTAGTTTAGATTTTAAGGCTTCTTGTAATATTTCTTGGAGTGGGGGTTTAGTAGAAGCGAGTATCTGGAGATTTTGTTTGTCTGAGAAGGTCCTTAGTTTTCCCTCACATAGGAAGGAGAGCTTTGCAGCTTTAAGTATTCTTGGCTGGCATTTTTTGTCCTGGAGTTTTTTGAATATGTCACTCCATTCTCTTCTTGTCCATAGTGTTTTTACAGAGATGTGTGGTGTCACCCTAGTCAGTTTTCCTTTATAAGTTGTCCGTTTCTTCCCCCTGAACAGCTTCATTATTTTCTTTGTCTTGGAATCTTACACACTCTTCTGCTATGTGGCTTGCTGTAATTTTCCTTTCAGCATGGTTATCCGGTGTTCTGCTTCCTGTATGCATATTTTCACTTCCTTCTTCCTATCTGGGAAACTCTCTTCAATTATCTCGTTGAGTAGGTTCTCGGTTCCTTTGTCTCTCTCTTCTCCTTTTGGGATTCCCATGACACTTCAGTTTCCATTCTTCATGATGTCGGATAGTTCTCGAAGTGTTTCTTCATTTTTTTCCTTTGTACCTCTTTCCTTTTCTGTTTCTTTTTATATCTGTATCTTCAAGAATACTGATATGTTCTTATATTTCATCTATTCTATTTTCATGGCTTTTTCCAGATTTCTTTAGTTCCTTGATTGATCTTATAACATCCTGCAGTTCCTTTATTTACTTATTTAAAGGTTCACTCTCATACTTCATTTCATTGATTACAATTCTCATACTGTTCTTTTCCTTTTCTTCATCTTTAAGTTTTTTTTAATTATGATGATTCTGAATTCTTTATTTATAGACAGAGAAATTCTTCCATGTCAGCACTGCTGGGTTCTGGAGGCTTTCTTTGTCTCCGCTGTTTGCTTTCAGGTTTGTTCCAGGAATGGAGCCACATACTACTCATGCTGGCAGGCACGATGTGGGAGCTCTTACCAGGGCCTGGATGTGTGGGTGGGGCTGCCATAGCTCCTCCCTCTGCTGCTGCCAGCAGGACCACCGCTGTGGGAAGGCGGGATTTACAGTGCTCCTGTGGGGTGCTGGGGCTACTGTGGCGGCAGGGTTTGGGGTGGGGGTTTCTCACAGCGCCCACCTGGGCGCGCATCTACTTGGCTGATGCCAGCAGGTGGGGCTTCCAGGTGCTGGGGGTGGGGGGAGAGCACTGAAAGACTGTAGGTGGTGGGGCTTGAGGGCAGGGGTTTCCCACCTCTCCCACCTTGGCATATGTCTACCTCATGCCTAACGCCAGGGGTCAGGGCTTCCAGGCGGTCCTGACGGCTGACGGCGGAGGACCGGGATTTCTGGCGCTCCTGGGGCGTGTAGAGGGCCTCTGTGGCAAGCGGGGCTGGAGGGCGGGGACTGCCCGACGCTCTGTGCATCTACCGGATCCAAATTATAATTCTGGTTACCAACAATTAGGACTTAGTAAAACTAGATCAATAAAAGGTCTCTAACTTACTTTATATATTTGCAAAAATTAAAATGTCTCTTCAAATGTATAACACAACACTTTAATGAAGTTAAGACTCATCTTTAGCTCTTGTAGTCTAAATTAGTGACTTTTCCCTGGACATGACAAGAAATAAAAGTGATTATTTCCTTTATTCCAAAAATCTTCCATCTCTGTGCTTAAAAGTAAGTAGTTTACCCCCTTTCAACTTCTCATTCCTTTTGCTTATTTCTTAGGACCTAATAAAACTAGCTGTCTTAAAGTCAACTACCTATTTTCTAACCAGATATCAGAAAGAAATCTAGTAAGCAAACAAAATTTTTTTAGTATGATTGAGTTCTATGTCATATGTTACATATTTACATTTTTACCTGAAGAGTTGTAGGTAATTGGGCATATTCATCATCCAATGGCTCTATGGTGTACATGCTAACATTTAAAAGAAAAACAAGTTAAAAGGAGAAACAGGTCTATAAATCCAAATGAAAACAAACAGGCTTGAGTGTATTGTTAAAGATTTTGTCAAAGTTATACCATACTTAAGTCAGATCTGTTTATAGTCAAACAACTCCAAATATTCATTTTAAACCTACTAACATGTACGTCCATCTTAAAAACCATTTTCATAGAGAAATTTTTAAATTTTCAACAGTTTATAATGCTGGGCCATCTCTTAAAAAGCACATACCAGAAAAATCAATCTTAACTTTATACACTGAACTAGTTTTTTGAGGTAACTTCCAACACTGATTTACTATTTTCAATTATATTCCTACATGAGACATTAAGAACTTTTTAAATGAAATAAGATCAACTATATTAATAACTAACCCTAAAAGTTACTGATATTTACTGTCTTTATAGACAGTCTATTTGAAAAGTTTGTAGGATCACTATTTAAACAAAATATATTTATTTCAAATAAGAATGAACAAGTTAATAAGAATTGGGTCTGGAAACTTATTTTAAAATGCCAGTTGTTTTATTTCTCTGTGATTTTTATCCTTTTGAGTGCAGGCACAATGTTTTGCCATAAAACTATCCTTCAATTTTTGAGTCAGAATCCTTCAATTCTTTACTACAAAACTAAAGATTTCAAGTTTTAAATATTGGATACTCTGTATGATCACACCTGTTAGTGTCTCAAATATCTATACTTTTTAAAAAGGCAAGCAATTTTTCTTAATTGAAGTACTACTGGTTTATAATATGATATGGGCTTCAAGTGTACTGCCTTTTCAATCAACATCAGTGTATACAACATTGTGTTTGCACCAGAATTGCAGTTTCCATCCACCACAATAAAATCTACCCCTTTAACCTGACTTACTCACCCTCCTTGTTCTGATAATCAGTATTTTGTTCTTATAGTTTGTTTTTGTTTTATTTAGTTGTGAAATCATTTCACATAAGTGAAATCATATTGTCTAATTTAGTTTACTCAGTATAATATCCTCTAGTGCTAGCCATGTTGTTGCAAATGGCAAGCTTTTATTTTTTTTAACATAGCTGAATAATATTCCACATCTCCTTAATCCACTCATTTGCTGATAGGTACTTAATTCTTTCCAAACCTTGGCTACTGTAAATAAATGATACTGAGATACTGGGTACTGGGAGTGCAGATATCGCTATGAATTAATATTTTTGTATTCTTTGGACAGATATCCAGAAGTGGGATAGTGGAATCATACGGTATTTCTAGACTTAATAAAAAAAATCACCATACGGTTTTATGTAATGGCTGCACCAATTTACGTTCCCACAAATAGTGTAGAAGGTCTCCATTTTCTCCATATTGTCTTCCATATTTGTTGTTTCTTGTCTTCGTGGTTATAGACAGACAAGTAATTTCAATAATGAAAACTTTTTATGAAAGGACCACTCACATTTGCATATCTAACAAATGCTAGACGCTTTACATATATATTGGCTCATGCCAATGAAGTACAGTATTAGTGTGCAAAATCCTATAAGAACCATAACTGAATTTATGACTTCTTAAAACAGAAAATAACATTTAAAATTTCTGATTAAAAAATACAACTCTAAATTCCTTCAAAATAAAATTTCATTGGTTGAAGAGATATCAACATTACCAGCAGGTAAGTATTTTTAAGTGGTACAAACAAGGAAGGTGGATGAATTGCTTAGGCTGTGTGAGGTCTGAAGGGACGGGGGAGGATTAGTACCACCTGCGTTCAAGCACACGCGTTGTACGTACGTCAGGACAAAAGTTCATCCAGTCAGTCATTCCTGAATGCCTACTTATGGCTTCTGAAGATAAAGCAGCAAGGCAAAACAGACATGGAGGTTTCTACGCTCATGGGACTTGCTCTTTGGCTCGGAACAAAGGAAAAGGCAACAAACGGAACTTTCACAAAGGGATGTGCACCAGGAAGAAGTTACAGTGACCGAGGCAGCATCTGAACTGTGGCCGGAGCAAGAAGAAACTGTGAGTCATAATGAGGAAGGTGGATGAGAAGCAGGCAAACCTAAGAACTAAGAATCATACAAGTGGGACGTGAAGACACCAGGCAGCATATTTTAACATCTGCAACGATGTCATGATTAGGACAGCAGGACCTGGAATTCGGGCAAGTATTAGAGCTTCAAAACCAATGGATAGTGTCTGAATAATTAAGATACAGGCCAGCAGCTACAAGTCAATCAGTGTTTGTCCTCTTTCCGTATCTGCCAAGAGTACAACTGACAGGTGGTTTGCGTGGTAACTAAAAGGAAGGACTTTGGAGCTGAGATAGAAATGTATTTTATTCTCCCCTTTATGTTTTAATAATTGTCAGAAGTAATTTATCTTCTCAGGGTTCAACTTCCTTATCTGTAAAATAATATAATGCTTTATTTATCGGTTATTGTGAGGATTAAATGACGCATAACAGCTGGCACTTAAAATTAATCACACAGTATCACAACTCTGAGTTACATGCTGTTTATTATTTCTCATTTTACAACTAACATTTTAGTGGGCTATTAATATTTTCAGATATTTACTGGCTATTTGAATATATTCTTACTTTTTAAAAAAGATTTATTTATGCATACAAGAGCTGGGGTGCAGGCCAGAGGTGTGGGGAGCAAGAGGACTTCCCAGAGAGAGAGTGGGGAGCAGAACAGGTCGATCTACTGAAGTACACTGCTGAGGGGAGCAGCAGGGAGACAGGAGAGGTCTGCTGCGCCATGTGGGAAGCTCCCTGGCTGGGGACTGAACTCCTGCTACAGTGGCTGTGGATAGCTTCATAGGTTGAGACTTAACCCCTTGCGCCACCAGGGAGGCCCTGAATATATTCTTGTGTCTGAATCGCGTCCATTTTTCAAAAATGCATTGGTTGCCTTTTTTCTTATTGAATTGTTGGCGTTATTTATGGACTCTAGAAACAAACCTTTTATTATTCATTTCCTACTGTGTGACTTGCTTTTTCACTGTATCTTTGAATGAAAAGAAGTTCTTTAATTGAGTTCAACTTATCCTTTTCTTCCTTTATGTTTAGTTAGAGCTTTTATTGTTTCAGAAATCCTTGCCCCAAGATCATAAAAGTATTGTCCCACATATTCTTCTAGAATCATTTGTGTTTTGTCTTTCACATTTAGGTCTCTGACCCATCTGGAATTGATTTTGCTGTGACTTGTGAGGCGTCATTTTGCCATATCAACATCTGATGGATTCAACACCATTCATTAAGGAAATCATCTCTTCCCTCTTGCATTTCAGTGCCTCCTGTGTTATAAATCAGGTGATACACATGCATGTATTCTTGGATTCCGTTCTAGCCCACTGGTCTATTTGTCTAACCTTATGCCAAAGTTACACTGGTGTTTGCACCATCGGTACCGGTACCAGGTGCTGTATGTTTCCAGTTTTGTTCTCCTTCAAAGATGGAATAACTTTTGACTCTGTATTTCCACATAAATATTAGAATCAAGTTGTCAATTCACACATATGATCTCTCCTGGAATTCTGACTAAAATTGCATTAAATCTATAGGTCAACTGGGGGAGAACTGACATCCCACTATTAATGTCTTTCAATCCTTGAACAGTATACCTCCCTCTACTTATTTAGACTTTCTTTAGTTTAATTCTTTTTAGTTTTCAGGTCCTGTACATCTTTTATTAGGTTTATTTCTAAGTATTTGAGGGTTTTTTGGTGCTATCAAAATATTATTTTAAAAAATTATTTGTTCTTTCCTGATGTAGTAACACAAGTAATTTTTATTTACTATCTAGACTTGATAAATTAACCTATAATTCTAATAATCTGTAGATAATATTTTTGATTTTCAAGTACATAAAGCTAAATCTGGTCCATTTTTTTATATGTGCTTGTAGAACCTCGGTCACATTCTTCAGAATATTTATCTACTTGTAAATATGAATTCATTCCAATGAGTTTAATGTGTTTGCCTCATTGTACAGACCAAAGGTCCACAAAGCTCTGTTCATTTTATTTTCATTTTTTCACCATATTCTTCAGATTGGACAATTTCTATTTATTTATCATTAAGTTCATGATTCTTGCCTTATTTATTTCTAATCTGTTGTTGAGTCAATCCAGTGAACATTTTATTTCAGATGCTATATGTTTTGGTTCAAAAATCTGTGTAATTTGCTTCTATTTTACTGTTTTTAGTTTTTTGCTGTGAATGAGTATCTTCCTAATCATTACAACTATGCTTATGTTTACTACATGAAACTCAGTTATAACAGCTGCTTCCACAACTTTGTCTGATAATTCCAGTATTATGTCATCATGGATTAGCAAGTGCTGATATTCTTTTCCCTTAAGACAGCCCAATCATTTCCTAGATCTGCACTTCTGAAGTATAGCCTAGACATTTTGTTATGCAGACTCTAGGTCCTATTAATATCCTCCAGAGGATATTTTAAATTTTTGTTTTATTAGGCAATTGACTTGATCAGGCATGGATCATAAATTCGCTCTCATTTTCCAATCTCAGTCCCTTTCAAAGCCTGCTATGCTGTCATCAGTCTGTCCCATTTGGGGGTTGTCCTTTTTGGTTTTGTTTGCATCTTACTTCAGTTCTTGAAGCTATTACTATGCTGATTTGGGCCTGTCAGGTGCATGCAAGACCTGGTGGGGTTCACGTACAGAATCAAGGAACCCTGCTTTCCAGCTTTCTTCTCTCCCAGATCCACAACCCACCCCACATCTCCCATCCCCACCCCTCCACTCTCCCACTCCCACAGATAAACGCAAGCTATTATTTCTCAAGGTCTTAATCCTTCCTCCTCTGGTAAGAAGACGGGGGTTTTCTTTTGTGTTTCGGCTGCCCACATGCTGTCAGCAGAGCTGATGGACCTTCGGGAACAAGGTGCAAAAGGAGAACAACAGGATTCCTAACACTTTCTTTGGACTGCAGGGCCCATTTTCCAGACCTTCTTGCCATAAAAATAAGTTTTCTGCTGCCATATTGGCCTCTTGGATTGTCCCAGCTTTGCCTTTGGATTATTAAAGCCACTGAAGAATCTTGTGGTTTTGACTCTCCTCCACAAACCACCTGCTTTTGTTTACTTCTCAGAGTCTTTAAGTAACTGCTCTTTGCATTTTATCCAAAGTTGTGATTTGTGAGCAGTGGAAAGAAGTTATAGTGGGCCTAATCCACCCTGGATGGGACCAAAAACCTGCGTACCCAGAAGAGAAGGGAACGTGTTGGGTTTTACCCTTGAGCTACATGGTTCCAGCACATGGTTAGGCACTCAGTGAGTATTTGTGGAATAACACTGAATGAACTGAGAAGGAAAAAAAAATGCCAGCTCTTCATGACGACACAACAAAGACACATTTCTGCACGGCTATCTTTAGCAGTAAAAGAGATCCAACACCAAGAATAAGTTTTTCAAATACATTCAGAAAGAAGCAAATTACAGAGTAAGACTGTAATTTACTGACCTCATGCTGCGGAGAGACAAGCAATCAACAGGACAACTTAGAAAAAGATTCAGCTGCTACAGAACACACACTTCAAGAGCGGATGTTCTGAAGAAGTGAAATCGGCAGAAGGGGTGCCTGGTCCCTTCGTGGCCGCCAACTGAAATCAGGCAGACGGGCCTCAACTGCCCAGGCTCTGCGGCAAGAGCCACCAAAATGCCCCAAAAGGCCAAAAGGCCAAATACAACAAAGGCCAGCGCCTGAGGAGAGGACAGGGCACTGCCTGGGGGTCTCACCCGCGCGCACAATTGCAGGAGACTTCAGGCCACAGGAACAACAGCAGCAAACATGGGGTTTATTGTACAAATGGGGGAAACAGCTCACCGCAGCCTCAGGTGGCGGCCGCCTCACCCAGAACGCAGTGGGGACGGCAGCTCCTCGGGAGGTGCTGGGTTAGACCAATAAACAGGCCTCTGGGACACCAGGCGCAGGCCCCTGGGGCTCCCTTCAGGCTACGTCAGAGACAGGACCGGAGGCCCAGTCTCTTCAGAGTCCTTCGGCTTCTCTTCCTCTTCGGAGGGCGGCTGCTGGTGCTTCTTTTCTTCTTTCTTCTCTTCTCAGAGGCCAGGAACTGACTTCTCCCTTCTCTCTCCAGAGTCTGGAACCGTCGTCTTTCTTCTCCTGGGGGCTGGTCGTGTTGTGTCTTCTCCTGTTTGGTTCAATCTTTTCCCCCTCTTCGGTTCAATCCTTTTCTTTTCCTTCCATCTTTCCTTCTTTTTCCTCCTCTTCTCCTTCTTTTTCCTCTTTCGGTCCAATCTTTTCCTCTCTTCGGTTCAATCTTTTCCTCCCTTGATTTTTTTTCAGTCCCTCCAGTCCTGGCTTATATCCTCTCCCAGAGGACCATCCGTAAGTCTGATTGGACCATGTTCAATCCTGGAGCTGATTGGACCGACCCATCAGCTCCTAGCACCTGAATGGTCCATGCAAAAACAGCAGTTACTGGGCCGGAGCAACGGCCATAACTGACTCCGGAGCATCGGGATAAGAGGCCCCACCGCTCCTGCAGGCACCCAAGCTGCTAAGGCAGCTTGGTTCCGGTAACAGAAGTAGACCCTGGCTAAGATAGATTTTTGGTACAACCTTAAGGAAGGAAGTTGAAGAAAAGCCCAGAAACTGGAACAATGTAGGGATCAAAAACTGGCTCGGCAGAATACCTGGCCTCAGAAGCCCCCCAGTTGGCGCTGTCCCCTCTTAACCCCAGGCCTAGCCGCTGCCTCTTCTGCTGTCACAATCTCCCACCTCTGTCTCTGGACTCCGCTCTTCTCCTGGACACTTCTTTTGTTCTTATTTCACCAATTTTTTAAATGCCTATTTCCATAATGTGACACAAATTTTATAATTTTAAATGTAGATAAGTTAAACTCATGAATTTTATTTTTCTCTTAACGACTGTGTTTTTTAGGAATCAATTTCTTCATAGAAAAGCATCTTATTGATAGCTCTATGCAATTATTTGGGAAAAAACCAACTTGATATAATCAGAAGCCTACCTGAATAATTCAGCAGTAACTGTGGTGATCCAGGTGTCTAAGGGTTACTGTGACCGTATCTTGTTAGGAAGCCTCTCCCTGTGTGTCCGGATAGCTGGCATAGTGGAAAGAATGAGGTCTTTGAAATCAGAAATAGGCTACCTGTGTAATCCTGAGTAAATCACAATCTCCTGTTGTCTCTTAATGGGCTGAGTACTATCTACTTTTCTTTGTGCTCACAGCTAGAGAATGTGGAGTCAAATTTGAGAACAGACAATTGAATTTGAGTTTACTGGACCTCATGCCGTCCTTTTTGTATACTAACAAAACCAAGACTGCACAGTGGCTTATATTCCAGTATTTTACGTTTATGGGCATCTCAGTTTATGCTATATTTGAGTAACCTTCTTAAAATACTTTCTGGAATGAGTCAAAGTATAAATAAAAACATACATATCTTGCCATTCTGGGGATTGAGATGTTTGGAAGCTATGGCATTCAATTGATAACTTTTATTGAAAGTATATTCTTTTTTTTTAAGATTTATTTATTTATACATACAAGCTGGGGTACAGGCCAGAGGCGTGGGGCGGCGAGAGGGTTCACCAGAGACAGAGCGGGGAGCAGAACAGGCAGATCAGAAACACACTGCTGAGGGGAGCAGCGGGGAGGCAGGAGAGGTCTGCCGCGCCATGTGGGAATCTCCTTGACTGGGAGTCGAACTCGCATCGCTGCTGCCGACAGCTCCACAGCGCAGCACTCAACCGCTGCGCCACCGGGGAGGCCCTGAAAGTATATTCTTATTGCTAATATTTGCTTTTAAAATAGAGGAAACGTTTTATGGATTTAGAGGACAGGTAAAACCTATCTTCACCTGGTTTACCATGTAGTGTCTTTATACATATTAATAATGAACATAAAGTGATATTGTGGAAAGAGCTGGGTAATCTAAGCACTCAGCCTTTAATTGGCTACACAATACTGGTATATTTATTGCCACTTCCCCTCTTTGTTCCTCAGCCCCAAATCCATAAAATGGGGTGGGGAGGGCGTTTGACGATCTCAGGCCTTCATCAGCTTCTACAAATCTATTAAGAAGCAGGGTCAGGGCCTCCCTGGTGGCGCAGCAGTTAAGCGCTGCGCTGCGGAGCTGTCGGCAGCGGTGACGAGAATTTGATGCCCGGCCGGGGAGATTCCCACGTGCGCTGCAGACCTCACCTGCCTCCACTGCTGCTCCCCTCAGCAGTGGGTTTCAGTCGATCTGCCTGTTCTGCTACCCACTCTGTCTCTGGTGAACCCTCTTACCGCCCCACGTCTCTGGCCTGTACCCCAGCTTGTGTGCATAAATAAATAAAAATCTTAAAAAAAAAATAAAAGAAACAGGGTAAGAGGATCCCTGTCTATGCTGTTCGGGAACTTCGCTGTTATAAACAGCAGGTGCCATATATATACATGTGTGTCACTTAACAGAAACAACTTTTAGACTTTCCCTGCGGTTCCTGTCTTGTGTACTCTGCTGCAGGCTATCCTTTTGGAGCAACACTGTACAACAGCGACATCTAGCGACTACTACATATTGATTCAGCAAATATTTACGGCCAATTCTTGGTCCTCTAAATGTGAAGGATTCCTGTGACTCAGCTAAACACTTTAAAGTCATGTCTCATCTCTTCTCCCTATAGATTTAAGAAATTCCAATTAAAATTAACAGTTGCACTAACAATTGAATACCTTGTAACAGGAATGTCCCTGAAAGAATGATGATGCTTACAGACCTAAATACAAATCAATCGAAGTGAGACTGCAACATTCCTCCTCCCACCGAAGAATCACAAACCTGGGACTTGAATTCAGGGGTGTTTTACTATGCAGCCCACACCACCATGCCAGGGAGCCTCCGCACAATACTGATGCCCAATAGCCATTTGTTAAATGACGGTTAGAGAGGTACATGCATCAATATCCATGGAAACATGCACCGCTTCAGAATCTTTGGAAAGGTGCTGCCTTTCAGACAAAGAAGGCTTTTTCAACTTAAATACATGCATTTCCCATAGTAGCCACCCCATTACAGCACCCACCCTCTCAAGGTAAAACAACCACAGCACAGATCTTTCAGAATAAATGAACTTGGGAGCTATATCCACAGAGAACATTCTATATGAAGACTCCAACTGAATCCTTTTTTTGAAAAAAAAAGGTAGTAACTGGTTGATACTTAATCAGAAAACAAGTGTGAGCTCAACTGCTACTATAATTCAAATTGACTGTCACTTCTAAAATGCCTATAGTGCTCAGTGTTTGCTCTCAGGTATTATCTTGAAATCTTGTTCTTTTTAAGGGCCAGGGTCCTGCAAGATAAAGCGGGAAGGTATTCTGGGGTCAGAGCATTTCCTTAACACCACACACAACGCTTTTTCTCACGTCTGGAGTCACCACGACTTGCCGACCCCGGGGCTTCCACAGCGCGTCACCCGGCGGCAGACCGCCTGCGGCTTCTCGTTCTCCTGGCCCTGAGCCTGTGTGTAGTCAATTTGCTATTACATTCCGCGCATTATTTATTTTCTTTGATTTGCCTGGAATACCCCACTCCCACCCAGTGTATCTCCTCATTTAGACGATACCTAGTTATTTCGAGTAGAGCTCCCTGCACCCCGAAACCAGAAGTCTCCCTTTGCAAATGCCTGCACGTTCTGTCACTTGCTCTGCCTCTCTGATGGTCTCCACAGGCTTCTCTTCCTCCATCCATCCCGTAAATGCTGGGGTTCCTCGGGATTCCTTCCTGTGCCCCTGTGTATAGTTACTCTATACTCATTTCTTAAGAGATTAATTTTACTCCCATGGCTCTAAAACTCACTGCATGCTGATGAGCCTGGCCCCGACACGCTCTCTCGAGACCGCAACCAGCGCATGCAGCCACGAGGTGCCTTCGCACGCACCTTACGCTCTGCGCACGGACAGCTGAACTCACGACCTCTCCCCATCAGCTCTATTCGTCAGCAATTTCCTGCCGCAGAGAGCTAAGCCGCCCTTACCCTCCTTCTCCTTCCCTGCTGATTTCCCGGGAGTTATTAAATCGCGTGAATACAGTTACATGCCACTAAATGACAGCGAGTGAATATTTAAAATTCTGCTCACTCCTCACCCTGTGACTGGCCCCGGCCTGCGACCGCGCCGTGGGCACCTTTCCCTGGCGCTGCAGCGGCTTCCGGCGGCTCTTCGCTCCTCCAGACCTGGTCGTTCCAGCGCAATTTCCACAGCGCAGAGGAGCCTTCCTGCTTCAGATGTCAAGCGATCCGCAACTTCCTGCTTAGTCCGCCTCCGCGGGGTCTCATGGCCAGAAAAGCCCAACCCCAACTCTCAGCCGACAGACCCTCGGGCAGAGCGGCAGCCCTGCTCCTGTGTCCGCACCCACCCGCCGCCGCCACCGTCCTCTGCCTGGGCGCACACTCCGCGGGGCCCACCGTGACTCGGCTGGTGGCCCCGTACGGAGGGCTCGTCACGCAGGGCCGGGGAGGCGCCCGCGGTGTGTGGGGAGGGCCAGGGAACAGCTTCCTGAGGCCGACCTGGGCTCCCACCTACTTCCCGCGGACATGATCACGCTCTTTTCATAATCACTTCCAGGTTCTTTGAATTACCTCGCACAGTAGATGGGAAACAAACATTTAAACCCCTTAACTGTTGGATTTTAAACAAGCACAGAAAGGTTTTGCCTAAGAGTCTAGACTCAGTAATTGCTATCTAGCAATTTTCCTTTGATACCACTTCAGATATTCCAAGACTAAAAGAGCAAATAAGGGGCCTCCCCGGTGGCGCAGCGGTTGAGCGCTGCGCTGTGGAGCTGTCGGCAGCAGCGATGCGAGTTCGACGCCCGGCCGGGGAGATTCCCACATGGCGCGGCAGACCTCTCCTGCCTCGCCCGCTGCTCCCCTCAGCAGTGTGTTTCTGATCTGCCTGTTCTGCTCCCCACTCTGTCTCTGGTGAACCCTCTCGCCGCCCCCCGCCTCTGGCCTGTACCCCAGCTTGTATGTATAAATAAAAAATAAATCTTTAAAAGAATATATTCTTTAAAATAAATAAATAATCTTAAAAACAAAACTATAAAAAAAAAAAAAGCAAAGAAGTAAACTACCACAGTGGAAAATACGGACTTACTGTCATAACACTGTGGTTAGTAATTCTGACACTTACTAGGCATGTGTCCCTGGTCAACACCCTTAAACTCTCTGAGCCTCAGTTTCCTCATCTGGAAAAAGGTAGTTACAAAATCAAATGAGAAAACAAAATGATAGCCCAAATGTAAAGGGCAACCCAATGTGTCTATTACTGCTATCTGAATGAACACAAATCAGGTCTCCCAGAGACCAGTCACCCCAGCTCTGGAGACAACAGGAATCCCAAATTTATCCTTCATCTTCCCTTTGCCATTTAAGAGGTAAACTTTTGTACTTTAATAAACATACGTTAATGTAAGTGGTTAAAAGATACCCACAGAAATATGCCAAAGTTTAACAGGTAACAATAAAGGGACAAAAGACAGAAGTCCCAGCCTATGAAAGTCTAGAATTTGGACATATGGTGCCCCCCACATCAGGCCACACATTGTATGTTACCTGGGAGGGTAGAGAGCACACAGGAGTAGCCCCTGAACTGTTTCTCTGGGAAATGGCAGCCCACTGAGCTGGCGCGTCAGGGTGTCCGGGTTCCAGGAGCACTGTAGCTACTACGTCTCACGAGCACCCAGCTCGTCAGCACCCAGCGCTCCGACCGTCGGCTGCCCGGCCTTCCCGCCACCATGACCTTTCACCCTGTCGCAGCCACCTACCTGCAAGCCACAACTTTGAAAAGATCTCTCAGTCCTGCCTATGCTTCACGGGTATTGCTACCCACAGAATGTGCTTCTTACGCTGAATCCTAAAGCCCATTGTGATATCAGGAAATGGGGTCTTTGGGAGGTGACTAAGTCAGGAAGACAGACGCTCGTGGGTGGGGTTAGGGTCCCGAGAGCTCTCACCCCTTTCTGTTATTTATGAGCCAGGAACCAGGCTCTCACCAGACACTGTAATTGTGAGCACTTTAGACATCCCAGCATTTAGAAATAGGAGAATAAATTTCTGTTGTTTTCAAGCCATCACAGTCTCTGCTATTTTTGGTACAGCAACCTCGACGGATTAAGACAAGTATGACTGGCTTCTGTACTACCTCCTGCGGGGTAAGTGAGGAAATCAAGTTTTCCACCTCCCATCAATGACAGACCCCTGCGGTCCTGCACGCGTGCCTGATGGCCGCACCTAAGCAGGGTGTGGGCGTGTGTGAGTGGGTGCACCTGGGCCCAGAGACTGAGCATGTACGGGCGGCGTCACAGAGGCGGCAGCAGCAGAGCACAGAGCGGGGCGGCAGAGACCAGGAGAGAACGCCAGAGAGTAAAGATTTGCCGGGGGCTGGGAGGCCGGCAGCCTCCCGGCACCCCAGTACCCTCCCGGCACCCCAGTACCTGGTCGCCTCGCTACGAATGCTGTAGAGAACATTAAAAGCCGGAATAAGCCAGCGAGGGCTCCAGGACTCCTCCTGGACCCTCTGCCCGGGTCACAGAGAACCTGCCCCCTGCCTTCCTGCCGCTGCACCTCCTCTTCACCCCTTACACTTCCTACCCAAATAGTCCCCCTTCTTTGCTCTTACTGAGCTTCCTCAAATCTACCATTTCATTGAGGCAAAGTGAACAAATATCAGATGCTTTCATCATGTGATCACTGAATCTACTTGTTCGCTACTGATACTACTTTTCTTCCTATTACTCTAAGTTTCATGCTCATCTTCACGAGCCAGTAATTCTACAAACCCCCTGGGTGCCAACCCTTGGTTTCCCAAAGCCTGCACTCCTAGGGTACCGACTTCCCACTGCTGTAAAGTGTGACCTTCCTATTTGGTATCATTTGGTAGGTTATTTTTTGGACCTGGCAACTGAAAAAACGTTCCATATATGTGAACCATAATAACAGGCCCACATTTAAAAAATAACCTAGCCAACTATACCAAAGAGGAATGTTTACTTTCGGATAGTGTAGGAAGCCTGTATGTACTGTACATTCTCTCTCATAACCTTTCTCCTCTTTCTATTAGATCATTTGCCTTAATTTAAAACACACTAAGTCTCCTCGTCTTCCAGAATCCTCCTTTGGCCCCACATATCCCTCTACTACCTGCACGTCTCATCTCTTCATCAACAGTAAAATATCTTCAGGTGTCCTATCTACTTTTTCACACATTTTTCTCTTCACTGTGTTTGCCAAGGCACATCGCCACTGTGTTTTGCCAAAATCCAAGCAGACCTCTATTCTCAGCATGTCTCAATACCCCCAGTCCTGCTTCACTGTCCCGGCTTTCAGGCACCCACCCTCTTCCAACTCCCATTGATCCCTTCAACAGAAATTTGCCCATGCCTATTGAAGTAGATTCTAAGTAGTGTGCAAAGCCAGCGCTCGGTTCCCTCTGCAGTCCGAGGGAGTCTTGCTAACCCACTCGGTCACACAGAAGCGTGTGAAAAGCAAGGACAGCACTAAATGAGACCGTAGGAAGGATGTTACAGGATCTGTCACGGCACCTGCCTCTCTCCGCTGGTGCCGCACGCCGGCGACCGGACGGCCACGGCGGGGTTCTGCGTTCTGGCGCTCACAGAAGGCAGAGGCCGCAGCACACTTCGCGCGGGGGCGCAGTGCCCACACCCTGCCTTCCTCAGTCGCACTTAAACTAATGGCCCCACGTCTGCGGCCCAAATAATGACGTTCACTCCGAGGGAAGACCCGGGAACGAGGCGCGGCCCGCAGGGCTGGGCCCCCGCACCGCCCTCTGGCCCTGCGGAGCAGAGCGGGGCAGGCACCCGGCGCGGCGCCGCTCTCAGGGCTCGTGCAGCGACAGGCAGGAGGACGGCGGGCTGGGGGCGCGGGGGCCCGGCGGGAGACGGGCGGGTGGGGCGCGGTGCGGGGGCCCGGCGCGGTCCTCCGGGCTGGGCAGCCGGTCGGGCACAGCCGCCCCCGCCAGGCGCACGGGAGGCCCGGCCGACGCCTCCCCCGCCTGCGCTCGCTTCCCCCGGCGGCCCGCGCCGCCCTCCGCGGCGCCTACCTGTCAGCGAGGCGGCCGGGACGCGGCGGCCGAGGAGCCGGGCTGGGCGGCGGGGGCGCCCTCCGGCCGAGGGGCCGCTGAGGGGCCGCGTTCGGCGGGAGAGGCCGCGGGGGCCGGGACTCGTGCCCCGGCCTGGACAGCGAGCGCGGAGAAAACGGCCCTCTGCTACCGCTCCGTCCCTGCCGCAGCCGCGGAGCCGCCGGCGCCCACAACCGCCGCGCCGCCTCGCGCGCCCGGAAACGCGGCGGGGAGCCCCGCGGGGCGGGGCCTGGCGGGCTGCGGGGCGGGCGGCGCGGGGCCAACGGGCCGGGCTGACGTCACGGGGCGGGGCCGACGGGCCGGGGCGCGCAGCGGCCGCGCGTCTAAATTGCGTGGTGGGCGCGGGCGCGCGGAGCCCGGGGCCTGGGGTGCGCGCTGCTTCCGGGTGGGCCTCCAGGCTGCGCGCCCCGTTCCGTCCGCCGCGGACGTTCGCTCTCAGCCCGAAGGCCCGCACGGCGGCGTCACGCCCTCTGCGCGAAAGCAGCCCCGTCGGCGCCCGTGGCGTCGCGGAGCGTGTTTCGCCGGCGGCCTGCCCCGCGTCGGTGGCTCCGGCGGGCCGCGGACGGCGCCCCGCGCCCCCTGCCACAGGGCCGCGCCGTGAGTGCGGCCAGCGCCGCGCGGCTGGGCCGCAGTGGGCCCCGCAGCCATTAGTCCGTGAGCCCGACGTTTCTCCGCAGGAAGCTCAAGTCTTCCCCGACGACGTCTAAAGCCCCTGCCGCAGGGCACGCTGCCTCTCAGAGGCCTTGTCCGCAAGCAGGAGCGGGGCTCTCAGCCAGGGTGACGCCTGATGGCCCCTGGCCCCACGTCCGAGCTCCTGTTTCCCCGGAAATCGATCCCTCCGGAGAGACCTCGAGGCCCCTCGCCGCTGCTGTGGACACGGCCAGCAGGGCCGAGAGCGGAGACGTCCAGCTGCCAAACAAGCTGCTTGCTGTGGGCGCCCTCCTCTTCCTGCGGCTTGAAGGGAGGCGGGGGCGGGTGGCACCTTGCTCTACACTGGAGAGAGCGTCACAAGCCAGTGCGACTACAACAAACATCTATTTTAAAAAGGGAAAGAGACATGGGAGAGACGCCTCTGTAAGCCGCGTGTGCTGAGCGGGAGCAGGGCGGAGCCTCGAGACGGGCCAGGAGTCTCCGTGGCCCTCAGAGAGCCAGGGCAGCGCCTCCGGCCGGCCAGCTGCATGGGGAGGAAGTCAGTTCCCGTTTTCTCTGAAGCGCCTGTTTTCTGTTTTCACACTCGTTAGGATGATGTTCACGAGGCGCGCGAAGGTTTGAAGAAGAGCCATCTCTCCCCCTCTCAGTGTAGGCAGAGCGTGCAGCGGTGAGTCACAGGAAGAATGGGGTCCTGAGGGGGACAAGCCGAGCTGGCCAGTGAAAGGGGATCCGGAGCCAGACGGGGCAGGGCCACATCTGCCGAGGCTCAAGGGGAAAGAACGAGTGAAGAGACTCGGGGCACTTTACAGTTTGGTGGGAGGAATCAGTAATTCACAGAGGGGTGGGAAGAGGTAGGCGCAGAGAAGAGGCAGATTTGTGGGAAAGTGAGACATGCTGTGGACAGACAGCCTCTGGGTACTGAAGAGCCTCAAAGGAAGAAGTGAAAACCAAGGCGAGGCTTGAGAGTCTTGGCACAGGGACGCTGCAGTAACCAGAGTAGGCTGCTGGCCCGCGGGTCAGGGTAGTGAACTTGGTTTTCCCGCCTTCATTTACAACTGGTAGTGCATTAAAGTGTATCTGCGTCTCTGCAAATTAAGAGACACAGGCATTTGAAATAAAAAGCTGGTAGACCTTACCCCTCGCCCCCAGCCAGGGAAGAGTTACGGCTAAAAATGCTATTTAAAGAAATAGCACGCTTTTGAGTCTCACATTTTAAGCTCCAACATCACTTATTTCAATACCCATCTTGACAAAAGAAGCCTCTGCGTGCAGCTTTCTGGCATTATATTTAGTAGCCTCTGTTTTCACCTCCACACTTGTGTAGATGTCTCAAACTTCAGCTTTATCTCGACGTTCGGCTTTCTGGAGAAGCCTGGGTCCCAGCAAGCCAATAAGTACACTTCCAATCGGGGCCGTGATGAGGATGGCCAAAAAGGCCACTGTCAGCACGTCCATTCCATAGTCCTCCAGCAGCTGCTCTCCGTGCGACCTGGCCGTGTCCAGAGCCACAGATCCGATTGCAGCCTGCGAATGTTCAAAGGTAACAGTGGGGACACGGTAAGATAAGCACCATGGAAAAAGGGAGACATTTTATCATTGGCGAAAGCGATGGTTCTTTTGCTCAGTGAAAAATGTTCTATTAGTCTTCTTTCAAATGTCCTGCAGTTGGTCTTGATGATCTGAAAATTCTCCCTGCCCTGGCTTGGGGAGAAGGACGATTCCTGCGTCCCAATTTGCATGAGGAAGGATTACAGAAATATCAGGCACATGTACTTCAAAACACAAGGGAAATACAGCCTCGTTATATTAATCAAATGTCACATGACTCTAATAGACTAAATACCTAAACACCTTCTGAATCAAGATGAAATATGCTCGTCATCTCATCGTTTTATCTTTAGGGATTTGGAGTTAAGGAAGAACAAGATGGGAAAATGCAGTGATACTTACTGGAAGATGATGTTTTAAATTTAAAACAGAAACAAAACCTAAGCGTATGGATTGCTCTAGCGCCTCAACTGATGTTAACACTTGGAGGTGGGCACCTTCGAAATGTGAAGTTAATCTTACTAGACACTTGGTTAACTCTTTCACTCAGTAGTTGGTGAAATGTTTCATTTAAAATTTGTCTACCAGAAAGCCTTACAAAAATTCTCATTTTCTTTCAGAGGCAGGATGCAATCTTACCTGCATCCATGGGAACATAACCCATGAGTCAAGCATCTTGCTCTTCCCTAACTCCACACAACACAGCGTCAGCCTGCAGGACACTGGTACTGGAGAGGAGATACCAGCATGCGTGAGACATGGGCAGATCCAATGGCCACCTCTGAATGCCCCCCTTTCCTTCCCTATAGAACTCCTGAGCTGTAGCCAGACAACCTGCTGTCCAAACAGAGACTTTTCCCAGACTTCTTTGCCTGTAGGTGACACTATTTATCTATGTCCTGGCCAATGAGAAGACAGCAAAAGTGATCAATTATTCTTGTAGCTTCTTCCATGAAAAGAAATGGACACTTGTACTTAGTGCTTTTCCTCTCCTGCTGGGTGAGAAGTGGCGACAGCTGGGCCCAGGGCGGAAGGCACTCGCTGACCCAACAGTCACCCTTGGAGCCGGGATGGCCACCCTGCTGCTGGCGAGAGGCATGAAAGGCAGCCATGAGTCTAGGGCGCCCTGACAGTGCGGACTACCCTGCACCCTCCCTCCCTCATCATTTCACAAATTCCTGGCCCGCAGTGCGCAGTACGGTATCTGCCTCTTTCAGCTATCTGCTGTGTGTGTGGACAGGTGTGTATGTTTTGGGCCACGTAGGTATACCTGGCCCAAATCATATGAGTTATGATTTAGGGTCTATTATAGATAGTGGGAAGGACAGTTTCAAAGACACTATTATGGAAAAAATATCTAAGAAAGTCTTGTTTCCTGTGCTGTGGCAAAAGGAGGAACTTCGGTGTAAGTAAGACTTGCTTCACAGAACATACATTGTTCAACACATGCCAGACAACTCTCCTCATTTAAAAATTGTTTTTGATAGCAGGGAAGTGCCACTTTTCAATTTTTAATGTTTAGAAATCCGTCTTTCATGCCAAAGTTATTAGAGAGGTTACTTGGCATTTCACTACTACTAAAGGTCCCAGAAGACACTGCAGGGGCGGGGGGGGGGGTGCCCCAATGGCTGCACTGCCCTAACCTCACAGTGCTCTCAGCAGCACGTCTCAGACATCGTGGAAAGTCTGATGGAAAACATAACCCTCCAGAACCAGGCCCCGATGCACAGCCAAACAAAACTTGGCATATATTATGGCCCATACACGTCTCCCAAAGCTTCCTAAATTAAGAACATGTGATTTTCTGCTCATGAAAGAGGAAGTTACATATTTAAATCATTGCAACATAATCAGGGATGCAGCAATGAAATCTTGCTTGCTGTACTCAGTCTGAAAGTATACTATCAGGCACATATTACATTTACAGCACATCATAATCCATACAGTTCTAATTTCATTAGGAATTACAGGCATTCTGCCAAACACAAGGCCAATAGTTTCAAGCAGCTCTCTGACTGCCTTGTTCATAGGGGCGCACACATTCTGGCCATGTGACTGAGACCGAGACAGGTAACTTAGCTAGTCTGAACGTTCAGCTAATCTAGGAAATCAATAAAGAATTTTCTGATTTGGGCCTCCCTAGTGGCACAATGGGTTAAGTCTCAGCACTGTGAAGCTGTCCGCAGCCATTGCAGCATGAGTTCGATCCCCGGGCAGGGAGCTTCCCACAGGGCGCAGCAGACCTCTCCTGTCTCCCCGCTGCTCCCTCAGCAGGGTGTTTCAGTAGATCTGCCTGTTCTGCTCCCTACTCTGTCTCTTGTGAATCCTCTCACCCCCCACACATGTGGCCTGAACCCCAATTCTTCTGTGCATAAATAAATAAATCTTTTTAAAAAAGAGTTTTCTGAGTTGTTTCCAATAAATCATTCTCCATTATACAGAAAGACTGTCATCAAGCATACTGAAGTGATTCCCATTCCTAAGATGGGCCAGGCTCCTTCTGTTTCTGCTCTCTTCTTGGAAGACAATGAAATGAAAGGAACTAAGGACTATCTCTGGGAGATTTAGAGAGTGGTGACTGACAAACATTCACTCTCCCAGCCTGCTACTGCTGTTTCCTAGTAGTGTAGGAATTTATTGGATTTTTAGTTGTACTTTGCTCAGCTAAAGAATATTTGAAGAATCAGTATATCAAAAAAATTAGTATCAAATGTTAATATCAATTAAGCTCTTTGTATAAATCAAACTTCAATTACTTATTTTAACCAAATTTGAATAAACCCTCTTATTCAAAATTCCAAGGTCTAAATTAGAAATAGGAGTTAAATGGAAGCATGCTATGCATTGTTACCTGGACCGTGGCCTTCGGAAGCCATGCAAAAGAAATAAATATCTTTTCTTTCATGTTAAAACCAGCAAAACACACCATCAGGAATGTGGTCAAAATTCGTATCAACACTGCGATGCTGAGGGTGGCGACACAAAGGCCTGTAAGAAATAATTTTTAGATGGAATGAAATACTAGGGAGAAACTGCACCACAAAGACACTGACTCAAAGATCAGGCATAATTTATCAAAATAGCAATGTTATGTATCCATCACACCATTTGTTTAAAAAATTTTTTTCCCTAGATTAGAATCAAATATCAGCTACACATATTTGAATTTCTGCAAAGGAGATTTGAATATTATTTCTCTTATATTTTACAGCAAGAACCACCCTTTCTTCCATGTGTTTACTCAACAAGACATTTATCAAATGCTGAACTACATGTGGCAGGAGGTCAACGGTGCTAACACACAAACGTACAGAGTTTGCCTGATGAAATTCAGAGTCAGAGAAAGACACATGGCTGACAGGAGGTCGTAGGCCACGCGCCGTGGAAGCACGTGGTAAGAGGGCACAAGAGCAGCAAAATGAAGATGTTTCTCCAAACGGTTGAGAATTCTTGATGGAGCGCAAGACCAGGGGGGTATATTCAAAATATTGATCAGCCAGCGAAGAGTCAGCCAATCGGAACAGAGCTGACTGGCCCCTGGCCCAGCAGAACAGCCACTGGTAGTCTCAGCTATTTCTGGAGTGCTTAGTCACTGCCCATCGCCCCACGGACCTTTCGAGCCCTTTGGTGACAAGATAAGTTCGTCCTGCTGTGCAGGATGGTGGCCAGGGCTGTGGCAGGCGGACAGACCAAGAGAGACACAACGAAGGGGACTGCTAAGTAGGAGGAAGATTTACTAGTAAAAACCCTTAGACTTTTGATCTAAGTAAACACACCAAGATATCTCAACTGAATGTAAAAAGCTGGTTTTAGCAAAGGGACTACTTTGAAATTCTTACCTACAGTTTCTGGTCTAAGAGCCACAACAGAGACCTCTGCTCCAATCAGCCCAAAGAGAAGGGGCTGAAAAATGTCCCAGACAACCGCAATAATTTTTTCAACCTCTGCCTGAAAGAAAAACATACAGACACACACATTTTTATGAAGTGATGGGACAAGTGCCAAAAATTTGATCCTTTGAAATTTGAATCCTTTGGCCTGACAGAGGCTTCATTCCTCTGGCACCTATAAATAAGAGGCTGGCTAGAAAAGGGCCTGAAACCACATCAGGATGTGGTGCTTTAGTACTGGTTTCAAAAAATGGACTGTTAGTTGTAAAGATGCTAATACAATAACCTAGGGGGATTTCCCTCGAATACACAATGTGTGTGTGTATATGCTGTACCTCATCCCACACACTCAGTGTTGTCTCATAGTTAAATTTATGTTAATTTTACTCAACAATATTCTTTGAAGAGCTTATGATGTCAGCTCATAGTCTACATATACACCTCATTATTTTTGCGTCCTAATCTACAGAGTGGAAGTACTAGAGTTTATTCAATCATTTCTTTGTTGCTGGACCTTTGTTTCCAATTTGATTTGGTCTTTAAACAATTTCTATTTAAGCTTATCTCAGAGTGTGCACAAAAATGAAATTCAGGATGGTGAAGCTGCCCCTTGGCTCCAAATCCCCTGCTCCCTCCCGCTGCGGACCATGGGCGGACCTTCCAGCAGGTCTCCTGGCTGGCGAGCACCATGCTAACTTCTGTCACTAGAGGGCGCTGAAGGGACATCGCCACGGAAGGTGCCCCTCGTCCAGCTTCTGGGCCCCTGGGCACTGTCCGTCGGAGCTGGCGGCTTCAGCACCAGACTCCTGCAGCCCAGGAGCAGGTCCTGGCCAGCACACCCAGCAGCGAAGCCCCTCTGGCCCACTCTTGGGCGGTCTCATAGCCACTTCCCCAAGCACCCTAGAGGGAGAATTTCACACAGGTCTTGGGAGTGGAGGGAAATATCCAGCAAGTTCAGACGGGGCACCACGGGACTTCTCTGCCACCCAGGGCTGAAGCTGTGACAGCGCCGGGGTTCTCGGGCCCCAGGGTGGGAGCAGGTGAGGTGCCAGTTGCCCCCTCTCAGCCCCAGGGGTCCCAGCTGCCATTCCGCATTCTCCAGGAATCTCTCACATCGTGCAAGCCCACCCCTTGTTACCTGATTCCCCGTATGATCAATAATGAACTTTCCGATTCCAGATGCTGTGTGATTTCCCTTCCCGGAGAGGGCCCTAAGCCATATAAGTACTAACTTTATGGCACATGATGCAAAACCCCTAGAAGATGGACACTACCGGCCAGAGCAGACACAGAATGTTTTGCGGCAAAAGAAACCTAGAGGGAGACAGGCGAGGAACCAGGAGGAAAGGTCAGTGTGTGTGCAGCAAAGTAAGGAGCCAGAGCCGGCAGGCAGCAGACGCGGGATGAGACGGGAAGTCGGGCGCTGACACAGACTCGCAGACGGGAGACAGCGGTGGACAAGAAACACGGCTGCTAAGACCCAGCAGTCAGAGAAGCACACATTAAGATGACAAGCCACGGGGCCTCCCTGGTGGCGCAACGGGTTAAGCGCAGCACTATGAAGCTGCCCGCAGCCACTGCAGCATGAGTTCGACGCCCGGCAGGGGAGATTCCCACATGGTGCGGCAGACCTCTCCTGCCTCGCCCGCTGCTCCCCTCAGCAGTGTAGTTCTGATCTGCCTGTTCTGCTCCCCACTCTGTCTCTGGTGAACCCTCTTGCCGCCCCACGCCTCTGGCCTGCACCCCAGCTTGTATGCATCAATAAATAAATCTTTATAAAAAGCAAGCAGGCACGAGCAGAAGAGCTTCAGGTAAACTCACCTTCCCGCTGGCCCACCCCACGCCTGCGAGGAAAGCCGTGACCAGGGAGCAGAGCCCCCCGGACCCCGGGGCGCCGAGCTGGCCGCTGCTGAACACGGCCACCACCGCAAGCCCCAGCACCAGGAACGCCCGCTTCCACACGACCTGCGCCTGGGGAAGAAATGAGGCCATCAGCCCCGGTATCCCTGCTCTGATTTTCTATGTCGGTGCTTTAACATTTTTTATTTAATTGATTAATTTTATTAATTAACAGTAAGTTTATTATTTTGCAATTGCAGTAACGGGTTGCCATACCGTATGTGCCTGAGGGGTGCAGGATCACGCTTCCTCAGACGTACGTCCCCACGCCACCCCCCCACCAGACACCCAGTCTTCACCACAGCCCACTGGGTCCCTGCCTGGCTCCCACCCCCACTTCCCTTGTGAGCTTCAATTCCACAGTCAGATTTCTAGGGTTGTTTTGATTTACTTCCGCCAGTTCTTTAGTCCTCTCTCTCCACATCCCACATGGTGCAATCGCCTGGTGTTGGTCTTTCTCCTTCTGACTTATTTATTTAGCACCGGCCACCTATGCTGCTGTGAACAGCAAGGGTTTTTTTCCTAGCTGCGTGGTATTCCATCGTGTATACAGACCACATCTTCTTAACCCACTCCTATTTCTGTGACCAACGTTTGCATATTCAGGACGCAGAGGACAATAAACATGGCACAGACCCCCTGGGGAACACCAGAGGAGCAGCCACACCACGAGCTCGGGCTCGGAGTCCACAGTGTTCTCACAGGAAAGAGGGGCCCAGAAAGCCACCTTATATCTTGGTTTAGTTGAGTATTAAGAATAACAATAAAATAAAGATAATAAAAAATAGAGTTTTAAAATAAGGCCAGCATAGCTTACTGTTTTGGAGTTGGTTACTTGCTTTACAGTGACGTGTGAAGAGTACAGAACGGGGTTAGAGAAATCCCAGGACTGTAGCAAAAGCGCACACGCTTAGCCCTCACTCACTGGGGACGGTGCCAGCACAGTGAGGAGAGGAGCTGTTCTACAATGTCGGGGTGCGGGCGCATTCTGAACAGCGTCCTTCCCCTCGGGTGGGAGGGACGTGTCCCAGATGTTGTGATGACATCTCAGATAAGCACGGCTCTCCCCCGGGTTATTTCCTCTACCTGGTCACTGCTTGGAAAGTACCGAAGGAAAAAGCCAAGGAGAGACCCAGCCGCCACGCCGCTCACCACCTCCAACACTCCTCGGAGCACATTGAACGCCGTGGAGCCTTGAAAACACACAAAAGAAAGACTCCAGACAGAATTCCAAATCCGCAGGGACAGTCTTGCTCTAACCGTCCACACGGAGCATCTCGTGACATGGAAGGAGACACTGACCTGCATTTCCTGCTGGCCAATTCTTAAACACCCAGGACTTAAAATGGCCCACAAATGGGCGTACAAGAAAGGTGAGCATGTTATGGGAGATAAACTTCAAAACAGGTGTCAGCTGCAACTGCGCATTCTTTTGCATTTACTTCATAAAAATTAAAGGGTCTAAGGAAATGTGAAAGGTAAAATTCATGATGCAAGGCACACCCGTCTTCTTACATGCACAGCTGGGTGAGCACACAGGTCTAGTCTTCAAACTGCCATTTCTGAGTCTGATTTTTTCATGATCAACATGTGCTGGTCTTGCCGGCTCTCACTGGTACAGGATACAGCAACTTAAGAATTTGGCAACTAAAATCAAGACCCTTTTCTTACTACAGCGAGTGTAGGAGACTAACCCCTTCTCAAATGTCTATTTTAAAGGCAAAGCTGGGAAGAAATTCTTGTTAAAATTGCTGTGAGGAGAGACACTATCTGTGCCATAGCTTCTCTGAAACATCATAATACAGAAAGAAGTAGAGCCTATACTTCCCCCATAGCCTAGGACTCAGGAAATTTTAATTAAAAAAAAAAATTGTTAGCATACTATGCAGGCAATGACAGTAAAATTGCTCAACACATAAAGCTCCTTCCACACACTAAGAAAAACCCACACTGATGATCAAGGTTTCCTGTTTCTGTCTGTGAGGGGCAGAGCTTGCGCCTGAGGTATAACCCTCTGCCCCTCCTCCCCCCAGGGGCAGCTAGTAGGAGCCCAGCAGGCTTCAGGCTACACTGCTGGTAGCAGCCCTTCTCCACCCTCCGTTCCCCACAGACTGGGCTCCCCCCGGCAGGTTTGGTGCCCAACTGAGCCAAGTTCACCCCCCTCATCTTGCTCTTCTCTAAAAGGCCTCGTTCTACTAGTTCTTTTTTTTTTTTTTTTAACATACAAGCTGGGGTACAGGCCAGAGGCGTGGGGCGGCGAGAGGGTTCACCAGAGACAGAGCGGGGAGCAGAACAGGCAGATCAGAAACACACTGCTGAGGGGAGCAGCGGGCGAGGCAGGAGAGTTGTCTCCTGCACCATGTGGGATTCTCCCCTGGCTGGGCGTCGAACTTGCGTCGCCGCTGCTGACAGCTCCACAGCCCAGCGCTCAACCACTGCGCCACCGGGGAGGCCCTGGTTCTACTAGTTCTACCCGGAGGCCCAGCCAGATCCGCGGCTGCACTGACTGCTCCGGGGCTGGGGAGGCAGGTGCGGGGCTCACAGCTGTCCTGCTGCTGTCTGCTTCGCGTGACCATGGCCGCTGCCCCAGGAGGCGGAGGGAATCGCTTCTTCTCCTCCCCTGCGCTCTCAGCCACCTCTCCTGCTAAACTAACGCCTCGCTCCGCGTTCATTCAGCCCGCGGCTCTCCCAGGTAGGCTGCCTGTCTCTGATGATGCTGGCTGATGGCGCTAGTGCAGCAAATGCTTTAAAATGGGAACAAATTAGCTAAGCGCTTTTGGTCTTTTAAGTCTTCTTGGGCCCTACCGCTGACAATTCTGTTTTGGTGACTCTGCCAGCCTGGGAGCCATATTTAAAGAGGTTCCAGGCACCAGGTGTGAGGACCAGGCAGGGCAGTGGAAGGCACGGCCAATTCCCACCCGCGTGCAGCCCCCAGCCCCAGCTGGCCCTGTGGTTCCAAAGCAAGCCTGCTCGTGGCCCTGGTTTCCAGGCCCCAGGGGCCAACGTAATTGGTCTCAGGGAGGGGTGTGGATTTGTCAAATACTCCCCAGGTGTGCAGGTGAGCTGAGAACCTTGGCTCTGAAGGTGTCTCCCAGAGAGCAGTGAGCTCACAGGCCTGGATGGCACAGAGAGCCCACGTGAGACAGGCACACAGGTTAGGCCTGACCAGTAACGGGGCCTGACAGGCTTCGGGCCTCCCTGGTGGCGCAACGGGTTAAGCGCAACACTATGCAGCTATCCAGAGCCACTGCAGCACGAGTTCGATCCCCAGCCAGGGAGCTTCCCACAGGGCGCAGCAGACCTCTCCTGTCTCCCCGCTGCTCCCCTCAGAAGCGGACTTCAGTAGATCCGCCTGTTCTGCTCCCTGCCCTGTCTCTGGTGAATCCTCTCACCACCCCACACCTCTGGCCTGCACCACAGCTTGTATGCATAAATAAATAAATCTTAAAAAAAAAAAAGAAAGGAACTTCATGGAAATGCTGTGTCCATCCGGTTAATTTACTAGCCACATGGCAGGGCCCAGAGGGCGTCTTGGGCAATGGGAAGGGGGCCTGGGCCGGCTGCATAAATAATAAGCTGGAAGATGATCCCATCTTTGTGTTCAAGAAAACCTACTCATCCTTTGCATGACCTTTCCAAGGTTAATCTTCCCCAGACTGCCCAGCAAGCGGCTGTTGTCTGCTGAGCTCTGCCACTTCGCGCCTGCCTAGGGCACCTGCCTTACCCCTGAACAGGCTGCCCAGAGTGAAGCCAGGAAGCCTCGTGTGTCCTGAGGGACAGGACTAGAGCTGGCTCCTCCATTTTAATGTGCCTTATTGCAAACGACGCCGTACGGCAGACTCACGGCACTTTAGACTTGCAGAGCTCTGGGCAAGGGGGCCTGTGTACGGGGTGGGGTGGGGGTGTACCTGTGGAGAAGGCCATGCCCAGGCAGGTGTTGAAGCCTGTGATGGCCAGGATGTCGTCGAAGCTGCCCGCGGCCATGAGCAAGGTGGGCACCCCTTTCTCTACGCCGAAGCCGCCTGCCTGTAGAAGGAGCATGAACGGCACCACCACGGCTGGAGAGACGGCACCTAGGACGAAGCTGCGTGGGCGGGCTTCAGGCGCGGGAGGCAGCCCGCTCGCGGTCACCGCTCCCCACGGGGGCAGTGCCCACCCCAGGCAGCCACCGTCTGGCAGAGGCAGCAAAGCCCCAAACCAGAAGCCCGGGGGAGCACACGGCTTCCCCAGAAGCTCTGGCACAGCGTGGGGGGCAGAGGGGACCTGGTGGGCTGCCGAGGGCCCAGGAATCCGCCGTTACAAAGGCAGACCCTTCCGTGTCCCGCTGGAAGATTCCGGGTCTTGCTCAAGCACTCGTGGGCTGTGTGGACTGAGCCAGTGTGCGGTGCCTCGAGGGGGCGGCCGGTTTTCATGCCTTGGGCAGGGACAGCAGGGACAGCAGCGGCAGACACAGCAGTGTGGTGCCCACCAGGCCACTGAGAGCACCTTTCGGGGCCTGCCCCCTCCCCCACAACCACAGGGCAGCTGAATCCGGCCTGCCCTGCACTCTGCCCGGGGGAGAGCCGGCTTGGAGGGCTTCAGTGACCTGCAGGCCGCATGGGGGAGTGACAGGGCCAGGCCACGGTGCGGCTGCCAACGTTGGCCAAGACGAGAGGGACTTATTAATACCAAATTAATTCTTACTAATACTAAATTCTCGCCTGGCGCTTCTGTTACTTATTCTCATGACTTTTGGTCAGCAGCGGTAAGGCCCAAGGGGAGGGAGACGCAGACAAGCTGAGGACAGCCCCGGGCCCCTGTGCGGGCAGGGCTCACCTCTCTCGCCCGCAGGGAACCGGCGTAGGCAAAGCCCACAGCTCCTCGTGGGCTGCTACAAGCCCTGCAAAGTGAGGGCGACGCGACACAGCTGATTTGAAGCTACAGCGTTTCTGAGCTGGGGGTGGGCGCTGGACACCTTGCCCTGCGGTGTCTGTTGTTCCTTAGTCCCGCGGGCTGTGCTGTGGCGCCCGGGTGTTCTTAGCGTCGCGGCCGCCCAGGCGCAGAAGGCCTTACCCCAGCATGAAGGCCCACTGCCAGGGCAGGCCCAGCAGGAGGCGGGCCAGGAGCGCGGACGTGCAGGCCTCCACCAGACACGGCCCCGCGGACAGCCTCACGCAGACGCCCTTCAGCTTCTTCAGAGCCTGGGACGGAGAAGCAGACGCGCCGGTCACCCTCGAGGCCCGGGGTCGGCAGCGGGGCGCTGTTCCTCCGGTGTCCGCCCTGTGCCTGGATCCCCGCGAGTGCTCAGGAGGGACTTTCCTTTTAAGCGGGGTGCAGCCGACAGGCGGGGCTCTGTTCATCCCGCTGTGCAACCCTGAGATTCAGGACCCCCGAGGGCAGTCGCTCACCCACAGGGCAGAGGGCCCAGAGAGGACTCCGGAGCCTGCTTGTGGCGGGGGCGAGACGCTCCCCCATTCTTCAGAAGACCCCGTCTGAAAGGCGCCGGGAAAGTCCTTTCCCCAAGCCCCTGAGCCGGGCGGTGGAGCGCGGCTGGACCCAGGTGGCTCTGACTGCGCTCGGAGGCCCCCGGCCCGCAGCCTCACAGCGTGGGCTGCGCTTGTGACGCGTGGGCCCCGATGAATGCGCCTAGGGCGACGCTTCACCCCCACATTTATCACCAAATTATAAAGCATACTTGAGAGGAGCGACTCTGAGACTCTGGCCACACGCGGGGCGGGCCTGAGCTGCACCTCGCCCGGAATGCGCAGGGGCGGCTGTGTGCACCGGGCATGCGGGGCCACAGCACTGCACCTGCGCCCCGCCCTGTCGGGGGGAGGAGGCCCCCCCTGGGGGAGGAGGCGCCCCCAGCGTGGAGGAGGGCTCTCCGGAGGGGGGAGGAGTCCCTGGGGGGAGAAGGGTCCCCCATCGGGAAGGAGTCCCTGGGGGGAGGAGGGTCCCCCAGCGGGGAGGAGGGCGTCTCCAGAGGGGGGAGGAGCCCCTGGGGGGAGGAGGGTCCCCAGAGGGAGAAGGGAGCCACGGCAGGGGTGAGGGAGGAGGGCGCCTAGCAGGGACCCCCCCACACACAGAGGGCGTGTCCTGGGGGCAGAATGGAGTCATGGACCCTCATGAGTCAGCGGACCCTGCTATGGGAACACCAGGTGTGTCCACAGCCCCTTCCCGAGCCCAGGGGTACGTCCTGGGCTCTGGAGGAGCGAACTTCCCACCCGGAGCTGGAAAGAAGCCTTGTACCTTGGAATCGAGCCCCAGGCCCGCGCGGACCAGGATCACGGCCAGGGCGACGCTTCTGAGGGAGGAAGACCACCGGGGCTGGATCTGCGCGTGCTCACTGAGGACAGGGGCGTTCCTGAGGAGGAAGCCGGCCAGCAGCATGCCTGCGGGGAGACAGGGCCGCTCGGCTCACACCCGGGGGGCACCCCAGCCGCGGACGGTGGGCGCGGCGACTAACCCGCGAACCCCTGCAGGCTCAGTCACCCGATGAAATGACATTAAACTTTCAAAGGAAAATATTAAGGTGATAGAATGGATTGGAGGAGTCAAGAAAAGGCCTTTCGCGCAGGTAAAAACAGGCTAATGACAATTCCGCATCGCTGAGCCTGAGAGCGAGGCGCGGGGCAGCGCGGACACCGTGATGAGGTCCCTCCCTCGGCCGCGCGGCCCGCAAGCAAAGGGCCGCTGAGGTTGTCTGCTGTGTCAGGTTGCCTAAATTATGAATGAGTTTTTTAAAAAAAATAGTTGCAACAGTATCTCATTGTTTGGAAGGACCATAATCTGGGGGCCAATGAATGCACTGAAGGACCATCTCAGATTGCTCATTATAAATAGTGCCGAAATGCGCGCTGTTGGCACAGCCAGGGCTTTATTAAGTGCCCACTACGTGCCGCCCTGGAGGTGCCCTGGCTGTGAGGAGCTGAGCTAGACCAAAATGGCCTCGCCCAGACGAGGGGACACATCTGTGGGTTTGTGCCAGTTACAGAGGGTGACTCTGGCAGTAGGAGGCCAGGCCCAGGTCCAGGCAAGTAGCAACCGCAGGAACATCGCTGAATCAACAGCCCCGAAGGCCGCGTACAACTACCTGAAACCAAAATGAATCACCTAATAGGAGTTTCAGACTATGTTGACTTTCTCTTGGAGTTTTTTTGGGGGAGGAGGAAAGGGACATTTTTTGTTTCTGAAAGGCACCCCAAAACAACTTCCCCGGGGCTCTGCTGCTTTGCCGGTGCCCTGGCTGGTGTGGCCACTTGATTTTGGTTTGTCAGATCTTCCTCTCCTCCCCTTTTTGGTAACAGAAGAAAAAATGTGCCATTATTCATAGTTCAAAAGATTGTGTATGTAACATCCAATAAAACTATGGACATAGCATACAATCAGATTTTTAGTAAGTTGCCTGAAAAAAAAACTCATAAAAATAAATCTTAAGGTGTTTTGAATCAGTAGGAACAAGCAGTTTTAAAAAAATGTGAAGTACTATACAAAAATAAGGAACAAGGTAAGAAAATTTATAAGTTTTATAAAAAAGGGGGATAAAAATGTAGACTTTAACAGAGACTTTTAAAACTAAGTGCCATTAAAGTCATTTCCGTTAAGTTCTAAAATACAGTAAGTCCTCACTTAGTGCCACCAGTAGGTCTGGGAAACTTGGACTTCATCCGACACTCGGTATGATAATCCAATTGGACCAGAGGGTAAATGATATAAACTAGAGTTGAGTTCCTATAGCAGACATAAAAATACCACCAAATTTCTAAAAAAAAAGATCTAAATACTTCTAATATTAAATAATAATTTGGATTCATTAATTCATTTTCCAGGTTCAGTGTGGCTGGAGGCTGTGCTGGCAGCTCAGTGTCCAGGTGGGACACACCCTGGACAGGACAACCTTCCACCCACCGCACACCGCACCGAGGCCCCAGTGAGCCTGCTGTGCACGTCTCTGGGACGTGGAGGACACGGAGTCCCGGGAAAAAGTCATCACAGGCGTCCCTTCTTGCCTGTCAGGCCCACTAGGCCCTCTTCCATGCTCGTGGAGAAAAGAACACCTCTGATAAAGAGTATTGTTCTTTTCCCCCTCAATTGATTTTATGAAAGGAATTTTTTAAGTATGCAGAAATTATCAGCATAAAGTCAATTTCATTTCAACTACTCCCAAGTTATTTCAAAGCAAATTTTTATTCAAAAAAATTCCCATCTTTGGAGAAGCTTTGGGAGATAAACTTTATTTTTAATTATTTTTTTTTAATTTTCTTAAATCGTCATTCACTTTTGTACAGTATTTGATCTCTTCCCTCAGGTGTCGCCCCCATAGATTTCCCACGACTACAGCACCCGTGAACCATCACCATGGTCTTTTGTGCCTTGCCCTCCCCTGGTTTGAGCCTTCTCCCTCCCCATCCCTTGCTGTATGCCTCAGATCTATGGTTTGCCTGCACCATTTGTCTTCTTCCTGACCTTTTCTTTGGTTTCACTATAATCCCCCCATAAGTGAGCCCATCCAATATTTTTCTTTTTCCTTCTTGTTTATTTCATTTAGTAAATCCCTTCCAGCTCCATCTATGTTGTAGCAAATGGCATGAGCTCACCTTTTTGATGGCTGAGTAGTATTCCATCATGTATATAGACTACATCTTCTTGATCCACTCATTTATTTGGGGGCATTTAGGTTGTTTCCATAGCTTAGCTATTGTAAATAGTTTTAAACAACTATTTTAAAAACTATGCTTTACTTACTCTGAAGGAGGAAGGGCGTGCTCAGCACTTACCGAGAAGAGGAGGCAGAGGTGGCAATGTGGGGATCTTAATGAGCCCCAGCAGTTTACCTCCCAGGACAGCAGAGTAGAAGAGGGTAAGAATCCCGAACAGGTTTCCCCCAGGAAGACACTCGCTGCCAGAGAGTGCCCAGACCACAGCCCACAGGAGGACGAGCAAGGTGCCTGCAACAGACCAGGAAACTCCTCTCATCAGGACACTGCCTTTGCAGAGTTTAACACAACCTGAACCTTATAAGCAAATACTGAATAAAGGATAAATATTCACGACTAAGTGTAGAGTTAAGAGCATCAGCCATATGAACCAATTATCTCAAGACCAGGGCCTTTCACTCCGCCTATGCTCCCCAGCCCACTGCTGGAAGGAGCTTTTCTTTATAATTTTACCATGAACATATCATTAGTTAATATGAAGAAGAGAAATAATTGCTCCCTTTACCCTCTTTACAGAAACCTGAGGTTAACTGCCAGAATCACACTCCAGTGTTCTACTTGAATTACACACTATTAGCATCTCTGAAGTCATGTTTCTTTGGAATTATCCATCTGTTTTGGTTGCGTGAAATGAGTAATTTTATTTTACTTTTAATCTAATTTATTTTATTTATTTATTTTTTTTAAGATTTATTTATTTATACAAGCTGGGGTACAGGCCAGAGGCGTGGGATGGCGAGAGGGCCCACCACAGACAGAGCGGGGAGCAGAACAGGCAGATCAGAAAGACACTGCTGAGGGGAACGAGGGGGAGGCAGGAGAGGTCTGCCGCACCATGTGGGATTCTCCCTGGCCGGGCGTTGAACCCGCATTGCGAGCTGCCGACAGCTCCACAGCGCAGCGCTCAACCGCTGCGCCACCAGGGAGGCCCTAAACTACTTTTTAAATCATCATACATTATAGCATCTCCAATCTGTCGTCTGGGAAATGATCTTGTATTTCCTTTAGTTGAGGAATTTCTCTTAGCATATGGAATGTTTCCCTGTTTGAAAAACCCTTTTCTCCAAACTTGAACATGGGAATAGAAAGGCTCGAGGGAAAACAGAGTTGGGGCCAGCCACGCAGAACTCAGCGCTCATGAGCAAAGCACTTGGGAAAACAGTGACCGTCCCAGTGAGAAAGCAGCGCTGTTGAGTCTTCGTGACATTTAAGCCTGCTCCTGGCAGATTAGGCCTGGGATTGAGCTTCTTACTACAAGACCTGAACGTCTGAGGACTTAGCTTTAAATAGACAGCCGGTCCATCAAAATCCCAGGCAGATCTCAGCCCTCTCCGTGAGTCACTAATTTTTTTAACCAAGGGAAACTGTTGGCAGCTTCTTTGTGTGGACTGTCAGCTTCTTTGTCCACATGTAGCTTCACTAGGTTGTTTAAACTGTTGAACTGAGATGATTTATGTTGTGGAAAGTGGAAGTGGAAAACTGAAGTCTTTAGAGCCGCTAAGCCAGCAACTCACCGCCTGCAGGGACGTCCTGCCACAGGGATTCCAGCTTTGCCAAAGGTCCCTGTTGTTAGTGGGGGCTCATCCTCAACTGTAAGCGAGTACACCCTGGTCTTTTGCTTGTTTGTTTTCTGTACGTTTGCATGCACTTGCTATTGCTTGCTGATGCAAAATATTGGCATGCCGAGGAAAAATATGTAAAAAAGGCAAGTTCTACACTACACCGACCCAGTTCCTGAGGTGCCAGCACACAAGCTGATTTGTGCACACAGACCACCGCAGTGGGGCTCAAAACATCATCATGGTGCTTGACAGCAGCAACATGCAAGAGTTATGTGTGCTTTTAGGTTTACAAGTGGCTTCTCAATCATTTTTCTGATTGGAACACGAACATATTCCTGTGAAATGACTCAAATGCAGCAAATCAAAAGGGCCATGGTCTCAACTCTTCTCTTCATGGTGGCTGGAACAGTAACGACTACAGAACCCCTGGTCTCTGTCTGCCTGGTCCCTGAGTGACTGTGTGGAGCAGAGCTCCACCCCCCACCCTTTGTGAACTGTCCACCTAGTAGCTTTTATGTGAGAGAGAATCAAACTTCTTTTTGTCCTTTAAAACACATTACTTTGTAATCTCTTATTATAATGAAACCATCTTTTACCTTTCCTTTCTGAATGTTTTATCATTTACATACCATTTGTTATTATCCGATCCAGTATACCATGTGGAGGGCAGGAAAATGTTTGCTTTAGTCTTTGCAAGTGATTTGATTCAGTCGGTCTATCTTGTAGTTTTTTTTCACTGCCATTCAGTAGGTTACTTCCTTCTGTTAGCTCATTTCCATCTATACTTTTGAGATTCACAATTGTCTCCTCCTATAGTAAAGCAATTTTAAAAATACTTGAGACTATTTCTGTATATTTTTATATTCACCTAACCATCTTATCACAAATCAGATTTCCATTACTGGACACAAGGCTAACACTGTACAGGGAAAACACTTTCTTACTCGCTAATCAGCTAATGTTTGGAACAAGAATTATGTAGGAGTGTTTACTGCTGAATCACTATTTGTAGTATTATAAATTCTTGAGTCATTTTGCAATACTGGGTTTAAAAATTAGCCTATTTAAGATATGATTTAAGGCACACCAAAGTGTTCAGAAAACAGTGACCATTTGTGGTGAAAACTAAGACACACATATTCCTCTACTGAAGGTAAGCAACAAAAAGAGGGGTCCAGGGCCTCAGCAGTGTACTTCTGATCTGTCTGTTCTGCTCCCCACTCTGTCTCTGGTGAAGCCTCTCACCACTCCACACCTCTGGCCTGTACCCCAGCTGTATGTATGAATAAATAAATCTTTAAAAAAAAAAGAGGGATGCAGGGACCCAGAAGAGTCCGAGGGCAGGCAGCAACTCGGAGCCTTTCAGGGGCTCTGCATCTTCTCAGCTGGATGGAGGGCCAGCTGCCAATGACTCTGGGGCAACTAGTGGTCACCCCTGCCTGGGCAGTGAGAGTTTGGGGCTAAAGAATGGGGAGAGTCATTAACTGAGAGAGTGAGAATGAACACAGTTCTGCCATGTGTCAGTTACTTCTTTCTGTTCATTTTCTTTTCTTTTTTTTTTTTTTTTTTTTACATACAAGCTGGGGTACAGGCCAGAGGCGTGGGGCGGCGAGAGGGTTCACCAGAGACAGAGTGGGGAGCAGAACAGGCAGATCAGAGGTACACTGCTGAGGGGAGCAGCGGGCGAGGCAGGAGAGGTCTGCCGCGCCATGTGGGATTCTCCCCGGCCGGGCGTCAAACTCGCGTCGCCGCTGCCGACAGCTCCACAGCGCAGCGCGTAACCGCTGCGCCACCAGGGAGGCCCTGTTCATTTTCATCTATACCTTTGAGGTTCATAATACATAAACATGTAGCCCCTTCATAAGGAGACAGCTAGTATGTTCCACATCTGGCCACAGATTTACCTGTGCTTCGTGACACAGAGAGGCTGTGTGACTCATCCCAGCAGACGGTTCTTCATGCCCAATGCCTTCGCTTTCATCTCCCATGATTTCTGATTAAGAAACAAGACGATGGAGGGGAGAAGAACAAGATCTGTACTGAAGGAGAAATAGCATAGATACTGAACAGCCATTTGCGAATCTTTGGAAGTAAATGAATGTGTTATATTTACTTTTTTCCCTTGGAACTCTGAATGGATAAAATATTTTAAGCTAGACTATGCTGCTACTAATCTTTTCTTTGATTATACTATCCTCTTATTTTTTTTTACCTCGCTTGAAACAATGCTTAATGACCATTATACATTTATGCTTGTTCCCGCCCTGTTTTCTGAGTTATACCTCAAATATTCCAAGCAATATTACTGTAAAATAGTCCCCTCTCATGCGCCAGCCCTATGAAGCAAGACAGCTCCAGGTAATTTTCCAATGTCGATATGAGGAATGAGTCAGCAAAGGGACTAAACCTCTGATTCCCTCTTTTTAGAGAGATAATAATAACTAATTCTGGCCTGGTTCTTTTTTCCAAATGAAAGTCAAAAACTACAACATTGATTGAGTAGCTCTGATTATAAAGCTCACAGGACTTGAGATTATAAAGTGCAGCAGGCCAGTGCCTGACTGTGAGTAATTTATTACTTAATCCCACTGGTGTTCAATCTCCTTTTGGGGCAGCTTCATAGTTAGGGATGTAACACTTGCCTACAGCTTCTTCACCTTCCCCAGGAGCAGAATTATAGGGAACTCTTCCCAAGCATCACTTGGGCAGAATCATAGCCCTTATCAAATTCTCAGAATGAGACAATTCTGCCAAATTTGAAGAACATTTCTAAATAACCAACAAATAAATGATTATTTCTAGTAGATAAAAACTATAGGTTAAAATGAAGTCTTTGAGAATTTATTGATGTTATTCTGGTCTTTTTAAAACACAAACAATCAATACTGTTGCAATTCAATGTTACTCCAATAAAATAAAAAAGAAAAAGAAATAAACATAAGCAATAACAATCAAACTCAGGCAATCTGAATGGCACGCTCTATTATGGGAAGTTATATAGCTTTGTGTTACAAATGATTCCCTATTCTCCTATAATCTCTAGCATGGATGCTGTAATTTGAGATTAGAGAGGCTTTGCTGAGAGAAAATTTAAGATAAAATACAATCTTTTAGTAAATCCAGCATAACAACTGACCACTGGTCAGCTTTGTTTCTTTATTCTGTCTCCACTTACACCACTTTGTCATTTCAGAAACCCACTTACCTTTAGAAAAGGCACAAGTGTGTAACCGCGCTCATGCATTCACTGTTCTTGGCCATGGGGTCCTGAAACACGACCCTCATCCCCCGGAGGAGGCAGCTGGGGACAGCCCTCGGAGAACACACACAAGTGACCCAGGAGGGGCTTCAGCAGACCCCTGTCCACGCAGGAGGGGCTCAAGTCCTCCCTTGCAGGCCATTACCTCTTCCTTTGAAAATAATGCCATCGGCTTGCTCCCCTGCCTTCCAAACCCGAAGAAGGTGAGGTGCTATGACGTCATAAGTTAAAACGCAGGGAGCAGCTATGGCAGAGGCAGCCCCCAGCAGCACTCCGGCCAGACGCCGGGCAGGAGAGGAGGCCGAGAGCTCAGGGGACACAGTGCAGGGGTGCGTATCTTCTCCGCAGGCCACTCTGTCCTCCAGCCTCACCAGCAACTCCCCTCCACCTTTGGGAACAGCACAGCAGCTTCCTCTGCGGAATCCACCCCTACTCTGCTCCCACATGGCTCACCAGGGCAGAGCTGCCCCAGAGAGGACAGCCCTGGCCAGCGGGGAGCTTCTTCCCCAGCCCCTGAAAGATTGCCACCAGCCACTGGCCCCTGCCTGGCCAAGGAGCACCCGCTTTAAGGGGGCCCCTTGGAGCAGGGGATGCTGTTTGTTGCTGGGGTTGCTAAGCCCACACTCGTCCCTGCACTCAGCCCTGCGACATAAAGAAAAGCCTTCCAAGGAAGAGCAGAGCAGAGGCGGGCGGGAAAGAGAAAGCTGCGAATGAGGCCGCCTTGGGGGTTCCCCTGCACACCCCGGGGTGCAGAACCGCGCCCTCAGGGGACTCCCCAGAGGGCCAGCCTCCCGTGGCAGTCCGTGCTGGGTCACTCCGCGGCCACCAGCGCTGCCCAGCTACCAGCCAGGGCTGCTCTGACCCCGGGTGCCGAGGATCAGGAGCCACGGACCCCGCGCCCGGGCAGGGGCTCGTGTTCAGTCAGTAGGGCCCGGCGTCTCGGCACCGGGGCGCGCAGGGGCCGCCTCCCGAGGAGCAGCCCCTCCGGGCGGGAGCGCGACCAGCTGACACCAGCTGACACCAGAACCCCCTCGAGTGACAAGTCACACACTCCGCGCCTGCGGTCGTCACCACCGCCACGCCCCCGACCCGAACACCTAACAGCAGCGCGCGCGGGCACCCCGACTGCGCGGGCGCCCAGGCCCGGGCGAGGCCGCGATGAGAGGCGGCCTTCCCGGACTCACCTGGCCGGGGCTCGCTGGTGGGCGCTGCGCCGCCCCCGCCGGCTGAGGGAACAGCGGGGACCCGGGGGTAGCGGCACTGGGCACCCACCTTCTCCGTACGCGGCCCCGCCCCGCACCCCACGGCCCCCCGGACCCCTCCTCGCCAGGCAAGCAGAGACGCAGCCCCGACCGGCCGTGCCCCAGGACCAAGCCCCGCGCAGTTCCCCGCCCCACCGCGGCCTCCACGCACCCGACGAGCTCCCGGCCCCTCCGGGATGTGCCCTGAGGCTCCGGGGTGACCCTCACCTGCCCTCCCGCCTCTGGCCCACGGCTCCCGCCGGGTTTAGCCTTAACCTGCCACAGGCTGCAGCTTTTCTTCCCCAAATCCCCTTTCCGTGTCTTCCTTGCCCGGTACTTCCCTCTCCGGCTAAGCTGTGCACCCCTTTCGGTGGCTTTCCACGCAAACTTTCTTACCCGTTTTTCACTCCTGGCACAGGCTAATCGCCGCCTTTCAGGCACGAGGGACACTGTCGGCTTCACCCACTTGTTCCTCCCAGGTCCTCCTTCCCGGAAAGAACAAGCCAGGACTAGCGGGTGGGGGTCCTCGCCGCACCTTCTCCAGGCTCTGGAAGGCAGAGTTCCCCAAGCGGAGTCCTGTCCTGACCTGTCCTGTCCTAAACCCGAAGTTTATGTGGCGCCCACTTCCTCTTCTCCTGCACCAGGCGCGCTTTTCCTGCCTTTGGGTCCTGTGACCTGCACTGGACATCACTCTGCTGGGTGAACACGACTGGGGAATGCTGGGCTTTGGGGCTAGATTTCTCTGGGCCTTTGTGGCCATGTTCCACAGTCTGGTTCGCTCTGTTCATGCTAGCGTCCCCTCAGAGCTCCCGCACGGAACTCCACTCCACACCCCCGGTGCGTGATGACCGGGTGGCAGGAGAGAGCCAGTCGCGGAGCCCAACTCCAAGGGCGAAAATCCGAGATACAGCGGTGAGGTGGTAGAGGTTGGTCCATGGACTGGCCCAGACCCTGAGCGGCCTCTGCATCACCAAGTACCTGCAGGAACGCTAGTCAGAATAGCCTCTTTGCTGGCCTGTACCCCAGCTTGTATGTATAAATAAATAAATCTTTAAAAAAAATAGCCTCTTTGCTGTCAATTTTGACTCACTTCATCAAATGCGTAACAGCTTATTTATTCTTTGTTGCCTGCTTCAAAATTTTCCTTTTAAACATTAAGATTCTCAGAGAAAAGACTCATTTATTGAGTCTATGTGCATCAGTCCATTTGGTTTTTGAAGACAGCAGCAAATAAAAACCAGGAATGCCTAAAACTAAAAGAAACTTCTCTCAAATAGCCTGGTAGAGAAGAACTATGTGTGAATTTAAACTTTTTCTTGAAAAAGGTCTTTTCCTTAAATTATTTGTTATATGGTTTGTTTATATTTATCCGAAATTACTTCTACTTTTTGTGTCCTCTTGTCTGTTGTCCTGGAAGTTGGTGAAGAAATCTGTATCTGATTTAAAATATCCCTCAAACTACTAACTCAGCCAGTTAGTTAACTATGTTCCTTAGGCCCGTGTCAAATATTAAAATAATTGCTTATTTTAATAAATATTTTTTAGTTAGGCTATGAAAATTGTAATTATAAATGGCGACATTCATTAAACAGAAACTTCTGGTGACTGTCTTTTACTACCAGCAAGATAGTTCTACATTTAAACTCCTTTCAAGGTAAATTATAGAAGCCAAACTCCTTCCTGCCATTGTTCATTTGTACTGGTGTCAATTTAAAATTAAGAGCCACATAAAAACCAATCGATGAGAGAATTGTATGAAAATCATTGAATATGGGAAATGCAAATAGAAAAAACTTTTTAAAACTTGCCACATTTTAATTTTACCTCCTTACACACTGAGGTTTATTTTTAAAGTTAGTGATTTGCAGTGGGTTGATCATCTCTTACACCCTCTACCTACAACAATTTCACCAGTGATCGGAAAGAGATTTCGTGCTGACAGCATCAGACTCTCAGGTCAAGGTCACGCCCAGCAGAGACGGTGCTAGGGGAGTTTTCTTCAGTGCCAGCACCACCGGAGGGGCCACCTCCCAGCCCGGCCATCACAAGCTCCAGCCTCCGTCGATGACCACAGGGTTGCCCGTCACGTAGGCCGACTGCAGGGGAGACAGGGCGAGCAACTGAGCAGTTTAACACAGGTGCTGCCACGTGGCTTCTACATCTCTATGGCTGTACTAGTTCCTCTTGGAGCAACAAGAAACCTCACATGGCAGAGAGGGTGTATTACATGGGATTCAGCTTCGGAGGACTTAACAGCCCGGGTGTCCTGGTGACGCAGTCTGCTGCTGGGTGTTTGGTCCCAGAATCTCAGAAGTCCTGACACACAGCATGGCACAGGTTAAGGTCAGGTGTACATTTTGATCCTAAGTGGTACATTTTCACTTGGAAACGCAGAACCACACTAAACTGGCTGAGTTTTATGGTTCCCATATCCTTCTGAACATAACGAAGCGTGTCATCCGAAGTGATCATTTCAGTTACCAAACAGGAGTAAAAAAATAGCATAGACTCAGTTGGTCAATATACAAAGGTAATTTTAGTAACTGAAGCATATGAAATGTTGTTTTTAAAATTTGTATGAATAGGAGAACTATGGGGACTACAACATATAAGAAAAACAATAAAAACAATTTATATGAATAATCCTAATAATTATCATCTAATGAGCTATGAGAAAATAGTTTACCCAAGCTTCAGGTATCCCAATCTGTGCAAAACTAAAGGAGTTAAATTTTTTTTAGATTTTTTTTCCTACAGAGGTTTTCCCTTTGTAAAGAATTAAAGCTGAAGTACCCATTGTGGAAGAGGTTTAAAAATCCTTTTTTAAACCTGGATGATAAAGATGCACATTTGTGTTTTTAATTTTAAATTCATCTAAAGCCTGAGACCACAGGAGAGGCAGGAGGGAAAGGAATGACATGAGGACAGAAACTTTTTAAAGTTCAGTATATGGAAATAGAGCAAATAAAGTGATAAACTAAGGGGCTATTAGACGTTACCAAGAAACAACCCAGCTCCCGGCCCTTAAGCGCCCTCAAGGCGAACACTGGGACACATGTGGGCTCCTCTGGAAGCTCGAAGGTCCTTCTGTTGCACCTGTCATGCCAGAGCAATTCCAAATACTTCATACCCTAAGCTCGGCTCCACAGGGGACCAGATTCTCAGCAGTTTCCCCAGAGGAATGAGCCAGAGAGCTGGGCTCAGCTCAGAGAAATCACCAGGCCAACATGCTCGCTTCTTGTCCCCGCCCCCCGCCTGGCAACTACTGGGGACTACTGAGGTGTTAGTCTGGCCCAGCCTCACCCCTGCCTGCTCCTCCTCTCCATCACTAGCCCCTGGCTCCACGCAAGGAGGGAGGGGACACTTGCAGGCTGCTGGGATTCACACAGCAGCCCTGGGAAGGAAGTCTGTCCTGGCCAGAATTCGGAATCCCCAGAGCTGGTGACCATAGTGGGATCCCCAACAAGTCACCTGCAAATCTAAAGCGGCAGGTGTCAATTCTGCACACCTAGACACAGCTCCGTCAGGTGACCCTCTCTCACTTCACCCCACTCTCATAACTGGGGGGGGGGGGGCGTCAACTGTTGGACTTGCATTTCACCAGGGTTCCCCCAAGTGTGACTTTTGAAAGCAATTTTCTCTCATAAAATCGAGCAGTTACTATTTTTCAATCCACTGCTTGACTTGCTCCAAGGCTTCGTGACAGGCAGGGGTGGATACGCAGGGGACCGATGTGGTCTCATGTTGGGAAGTTAAGCCGGACCTCACGCCTGCAGTGGAGACCAGCACCTCGGCACAGGTGAGCCACAGCGCGGGCGACGCTCCGATGCTCACACAGAGCTGAATGTGACCGAGGACAGTGAACTCCATGGCAGAGGGCACTCACCTCATCCGACGCCAGGTACACGCACAGTAGGGCCACTTCTTCCGCGGTTGCGAACCTTCCAGTCCTCTGCCTCTTCAGGAAGTCGCTCAGCGCCTGTGATCAGACATGGCTGAATTGGGTCTGCCCCCACTTCTGGGGTCCAAGGTGGTAGGAGCCCAGACAGAGGTGCCCGTGGCTGGCCTCCTGGATAAACCAGGCAGCAGGGCACATGAAGCGTCAGAGTGTCAGAGACTGTGGGTTGGGCTGACCAGGCTGGGAGGGCTCCGGCCCCTCTGGAGACGCGCAAAGGCTTCTGTTCTACTAAAGCCTACAGATGCGCGACAGGTCTGAATGCAAATACTGAAGAAGGCCCAGATTTGAAGTTGTACTAAGTGACACAGGATAGAACATTCGCCATCTCGACCATTTCCAGTGTGCAGCTGGGCGGGGTTAAGCCCACACACGGGACTGTGTGTGACTCTCCAGCTCGCCCTTCATCCTGCAAGACTGGGACTCTGCCCTGTGAGCCCCAGGGCCTCTCCCCTACCCCAGCCCCTGGCGCCCACCTCTCCACTTTCTGTCTCTGTGAATGTTCTGCTCAGGTGAGGAACAGGGCATTTTAAACTAGACAACTAAAACACTCAAAGCAGTAGCCGTACCTCCTCAGGGTTGGGCCTGGCTTGTATTCTCTCTTGCAGAGACGGGGTGTCGACCGTTCCTACATCAAAGACAAGCCAAACGCATCAATGGCACCGCGTCCCTGCTCAGACGAGACCAAGTTTCAGCTCTAGCCGCCTCCATGGTGCCCAGCGGCTCCTGCTTCTTTAAATTCCATTTCTGTGGTTTTGAAAAACACAAGACCATAAATCTTCTGACAGCAGGAGGGAGTACAGGTGAGCCAGCCCGCACTCCCGAGCCATATATTTTATTCCCAGGACACTTCATGGTTCTAGGCACTTTCACGTGTTAATGACATGTCCCCCAGTCACTCAGTGCTCACGATAACCCCAAGGCGTAGATGAAAGCCCACAAACACCTGCCGGCACATGGGCCTGAACCACCTCCCTGTTTAGGGACGTTCTCTGCTGCAGGTGCTCTCCCCAGGGACCGAGGCCCAGCTCCGGGCTGGCACAGCCCAGGCAGTGAGGGGGCTCTGGAATTTCCTCATTGCCTTGCCTATTTTCATGGGCTTTGAGTTCTTAGCTTTAACCACAGCTTCACGTTTCTGGTCAACAAATAGGACTTAAAATTAATTTACATCAAAAAAAGAAAAAGGAGAATGGCACTGGCATTTCCCAAGTCCCCAGCGCCTGCTCCCACGGGCAGGTTCCCCGGGTGCCCCGGCTGGCCCCTGCGCGCGAAATCCTCTCAGAGGGCCTCGTTCTGGCGGGAGAGCCCAGCGGTCAGGCGCTCGCCTCATGGCTGGGCCACACGGGGCCCGGGCAGGGATTTCAAGTCTGCTGGGGAACCCCTTCTCTCTCTCAGCATCGCGGGCCACGTCCCCAGGGAGGCCGGGCACTTCACGCTCAGCGGCCTTTCTGTGGCTTCTCTCCCTCTGCCCAGGCGCTACGAGGAAGGCAGCGCCATCCCCACCTGGGGTGCTCACGAAGATACCCCCAGCTCTCTAGGCCCTCTGCCCCGCCCCGCTCCTGCAGGCAAGGGTGCCGGGAAACCTGACGCCACCCTCTCTCCGGGTTCTGAGAGCATTTTCCTCGCTTTCCTCTGCAAAGTCCAGCACTGTACGGCCGGCCTCTCCTCCCAGCCAGGCCCACTGGCCCGTGCCTGACACTCCGCGTGGGTGACTGTGACGTGAAAACTGAGAGCAGCCCCTGCTCCTGAGCACGGCCATCGTCACCGGCCTGTGCTCACGCCTCTGTCCGCACCACGGGCTGGGCCTGGACCTGAGGAGCTGGACCGCTGCTCTCGTCAGGCGGCTCCTGAGTCACGGCCACTTCCTTGTTCCAGGCAGGACGATAACGTGTTTCCAGTCTCCTGAAAGTCCAGTGGCTAAAATAATCAAGTTTTCCAAATCATTTGCCATTGATTCCACTGGGTGAATGGGCCCGGACTCGAGTACGCCAGGAGTGCAGTAAACCCTGTGACATGGTCTCTCCTGCCTCCTCAGTCATCTCAACATGGAAATCCTGCGTCTGAAGTCAGCGGCAGGTCTTCAGCCCGAGGGGAGACGGGATGGCTCACACCAGAATCTCCTGCGGAACTTTCCAAATTGCGCAGTTCTCCCATCAGTGCCTTCCCTAAATCCCGCCTGCCCACAGGTAACTCTGAAATGCCGCGTCTCCCCAAGCCCAGGCCCCAGCGGTGGAGCCTGGAGCAAGCCTTGGCCCAGGATGCAACGCTGGATTCCATTTCACGATGGAAGTGAGCGATCGTGGGCGCCTGTCTTCGCACTGGGCTGGTGCAGCACGCCTACGTAATTGACATTAAATCTTAAGAGGTGAGAAGTTACTCCTAAGAAGTGAGTCGTCGATGCTTTGGCTTGGACAAATTAAATAGCCTCTCTTCCAATAGTAAGTTCTGCTTTTCTTTTCTCTGTGAGGTCAGCACACTCGGGGCCTAAAGCACCAGACAGTAAATGTTTCGGGCCTGGAGAGCCATCCCATCGGCTCCGGCCACTGCACACTACCTGCGTCGCGCACACAGCGAGCGCCCACGCTCAGCACACCGGGCGTGGGGTGCGCCGGCCCACTGTGCGGACACAACGGGGGCCAGCTCTGGCCTGCAGCCACAGTCGCCCACCGCTGCCCGGCACACAGCAGGCCATTCATCTCCCTCCAGCTGCGAGCCCGGAGATGACGGCCCCAGGCGCTGCGTCTGGGAGGCGCCGCTCACCCTCCGCTGCTGTCCTCAGAGCTGTCTCCACCTGCCTTCCCAAGAAGGGCCCTGGGGCGCTCCCAAACACCACGCCCTGGCGAGTGAAGCCTTTAACCACAGGTGGCACTGCCCGCTCACACCCCCGCGCTGAACTGCCTCGCCTCCGTGGGCAGTGCCCACAGCTTAGGGCCTCGTTCCCAGCCCAGCTTTGCGCCGCCATCTAATCAAGTTTAGACCCTGCTCCTTCTGAACGTGCCCGCGTGCCAGGATCCGCATGACGCGAGGCCCCCGGCAGCGCCCACGTCACTCACCCGGACACACGCAGTTGCAGCGGATGCCCTGCTGGATGAAGTCTGCGGCCACCGACTTGGTGAGGCCGATCACCGCGGCCTTGGTGGCGCTGTACACGCATCTGTTCACAGCCCCTGCGGGAGGCGGGGCCCACGCGCTCAGACACAGCGGGCACCCGCCCGGCTTGCCCCGGCCCCCAGCCTGGCTCGGCTTCTCCCCTCCAAGGGCAGGCTTCGCGGCTGGGAGGGCACCCAGCTCACGGGCACGCAGGCGCTAAGATCCCGCCTAAAGCTCAGTGGGCTCCTGGCTTTTCCCCATGGCTCGGCGTAACTCGGGCAGATTCCAAAGGAAAATCAGGGCAAGGAGAACAGAGCAAAGAGGACAGCAGGGGCCGGGACTGCTTCATGCTTCACATTTCGGGAAGAGGGTTTGGCCTTAGGAACTCAGTGCCGATGTCCCAGCAGCAGCTGGAAATGTGCGGGGTTAAGGTCCCTGCCCCGAAGGTGCCCCATCCCACAGCCGTGGCGGTGAGCACAGCCGTGCGTGGGACCCGAGGGACCCGCTACCTTTGATGCTGGAAGCCACAGAGGACATGTTGATAATGTTGCCAGATTTCTGAGCCAGCATCTGCCGAAACAAAACAAAGACCAAGAAACATGGCTGCAGGCTGAGAACACGGCTTGGCTAAAGGGGTTGCTGGGCCCGCTGAGCAGCTTCACATTCATCACAGTGACACTCCCTGCCCGTCGCCTTCCGTGCGGGGACTCCTGGCATGTGCGTCTCTGGCGGGGAATTTCAGGGGACCTCCGCCTCCCTGGGGCGAAGAGCTCCAGTGAGACCCAGAACGAACTGACACGGCGGCGGTGGCGCGAGCACCTGCCACGAGCCCCTGAGTGCACACGTGCTCGGGCCCGGCCCACCTGCCTTGGCCGGGCACCCGGTGACCACACGGGCCTCACAGGGAGCCGAGCGCGGGGGGTGGGACGCGGGCAGGCCAGGCCACAGACCCCCAGAGGAGGAAATCGGTGGCTGGTGTTTGGAAACTGGAGCACTCGGAATGGAATGCAGAAGAAGCGTGTCCGAAGGAGGGGACAGGCACTCGGTAAGGCCCTGGACACTGGGAGGACTGAGGGATGGGCCTCCAGGCAACGGTGGGACCGGGAGGGCTGCCTCGGGGGGCTGTGACGGGGGGGTGACCCGGCTCCCCCAGAGGGGAATGGTGAGAGGGCAGGAGTGGACGAGCTGATGACTCTTGGTGACTAACTGTAGCGAAGAGCAGAGTCCAAAATTGCCCTAAGGCCTCACTCTGGCTGGACGTAAGGGACGCAGGAGGGACGGAGGAGCCCAGCCGAGCCCAGCCGAGCCCGGGAAGACAGCGCAGAGTGAAGATCATTAACTGCAGCTCGTTTCCTATTAGTCCAGAGCACCGTGTTGCAACGGGAACCTCAGCAAGAGACTGGGGGAGCGAGGCCCATCACCGGCATCGCAAAGTCAGTCTTCAAAACTATTCTTTCTTATCCAAATTAGCAAACAGTGTAACCCACTTTTATTCATTCACTTTTCCCAGTTTTACTGAGCTGTGATTGGCATGGATAACCCATTATAAGATGTGCGTGGAAGCCAACACTATTCCCCGGCTTTTCTTTTTCTTTTTTTCTCAGCTTTACCCAATCAAGGCCCGAAAATTTCACTGCCCTCAAGTGTTTCTTTCCACAGCAACCGCTAGCAAAGGGTGAGAGAGCTATTTGATCTGAAGAGAAACAAGAGCACTCAGACCATTTTTAATGCACATGGGATCCATGCAGCCCAATTTATCCGTGAGGATGCTAGAAGCAAGTTCAGTTTCCGCCCTTCTGGAATGCGGCCATTCCTCGGCCAGGACGTCAGGGCAGGGTGACCAGGAGACGAGGCTGCAGCCCCCAACTTGTGTCCTGTCCACTGACCCAGGTCCACCCACTGCCTCGAGACCCAGATCACCCTGCTGTCTTGGGGCGGCCCGGGCCTGGCTGCTGGTAGCTCTGGCCACCAGGGCGAACTTGGCACTCAGCAGAGCTACACAGGACCCACATGGCTGAGACTTGGGTGTCCGCCGAAAGGGGTTTCCCTGCAGTGAGCCAGTTTCTCCCCCGACTTGCTCCCTGCCCCATACACTGGGCTTCCCAACTCGGCCGGCCTTGGCCTCTCGAGCCTCCCAGCCTGTCCTCCGCCTGGGTTGACAACTGGGCCCTAGATCTGTCGTCCAATAATGTCTCTGTGCTGGGGACCCTCCTAAGACACACAGAGGGGAAGAGCCCCCCGAGCTGGCGTGGGCCTGACTCATCGCTGGCCTCTGCTTGTGGACAGTTCTGAGCGGGGCTGACCCGCCAGGCCCCGAATGGCTGGCCCTTGCGCCCAAGGTGCCCTGCCTCGTGAGCACCTGCGGGCAGGCACGGGGAAAGGAGCTCGCACAGCCTCCTCGATGGGCTTGCGGGGGTTTACACGGAACGCCTCGATGGAAACGGCCCACACAGGTCGTTAGCAGGCGGCACTGCTCAGCTCCCGGGATCCTTTCTGGTGCCCGGTGGAGGCCTAAGGAGGGCAGGAGAGGCGGGGGAGCGAGGGGCGCCTTACTTTAGGAAGGAAGGCCTTGATCATCAGGTACATGCTGCGGACGTTGAGGTTCATGGAGAAGTCCCAGTCCTTCTCCTCACAGTCCAGGATGGTTCCGTGGTGCACGAAGCTGGGGTGATGGCAGAGGGAGAGCCGCTCACACACTGCTGCACCCAGTCCTCGGCGCCCGCTTTGCCCCCTCACTGCGCTTTGCAGTGCCTCAAGCAGCCTCAGCACATTACTAAGTCTCCCCACCATTATAGTGAAGTGCGTTTATTTGAAAATGACATCCTCCCTGGGGAAGAAGGGCAGAGTCAGAGCCACCAACAGAGGCTTTGCCCAGCAGGCAGGGACACCCACATGGCTAGGACTAGGGGCGACAGCGCCCCCTGCTGGCCATGAGCTTTCTCAAGGGAAATCAAAACTGGAGGCGCCCCAAGCCCCACCCAGTAATACTGTTAATAGCCCTAACAGGACCAGTGACAAAACAGGACAAAACGAAGGCCCACAACAGGCTTCACTCTTCTTCAAGTACACCCCTCAAGTAAGCTTTCAGAACTCCTGGATTCTGATTTCACCCCCGCCCCCAACATAATTAGTTGAAAATATGGTTGGCTGTGACCCCCACTGGCCTGCATCCTTCGGGGGCCGTTGAGCGCCAAGACCCAGATGCTGTTTCTACATCCCCTGCACTGCTGAAAATGTAATGGATGCTCAAAATAATTTTAAGCTAATTTTGCTGGTGTTGTCATGGCTGAGGACGGCTCACTGGAGGCACATTATTTATAAAATAGCTTTTCACTATTAAATTTCCATACATTGTAACAGGTGATAAATTGTGGATAAACTAGGTTGTCTTTTTAGATGGATCACGGGTGAATTGGGGGTGGGTTACCCAAGGGGAATATAAAATGTACAAAATACAAATAACAATAAAAATATATATATTACAAAAAATAAACTAGGCTGTCTTTTCAACCAAAAGGATGGCTAGGAAGAGCCGCAAAAAATCTGTAAGGCTCTTGATTTCTCTATCAAAGCGGCTGTGCAAATGACCTATATCGGAAAGGGGCCCCTGGGTTCCTGTGGCTGGAGAGCTGCGCTTCTCTGGGCAGGGGCAGATGGGCGCCCTGCAGCTCCGGCGCCACCCTTGTTCCCATCTGCCTCACTCCGGTGGCCCAGGAGGCTGCAGGCCCCCGGGGAGCTCAGGGAGCCATGCTCCTTCCCTGCATGTGAAGATGCTGGGGGCACTGTCCCGAGAAGAAACCCTGAGCTGGGGAGGCCTGAAGGATCCACCCGCATCTTGTGCCAGAACAGTGGGGACATCCGCATTTCAACCAAGACCCAACCGGCCTCCTGTAACAGGCTGCATTTGAAAGCTGCGCTACTGGGAAACGGGCTTTGCTTTTCCTGCCAAGTCCTTGGAGCACGGTGATCCCCGTGGCGTGGGCCGGCTGCCAGCCTTCGAAGCTTTTCAGTGTCAGCACTCAGAGCACGTAGTTAACACCCGAGACCCCTGTCCAGGTGGCACCCTCATGGTCTGACGTGCTGTCTCAGTTCTAAGAGTGACCCTGCCCGAAACCTGGCCATATTTCCTAGGGAACATAGCATGGTCCAGTGACCATTCTGCTGTGTCAGCAAAATTCTTTTCCTAGAAGTCTTAGAACGTTTTCCACACAGAGCAAGAAGTCAAAGGCTGCGTTACCCTGCTACGTTAAAGAGAACATCAAGTCGCTCGACCTCGCTGGCGAACTGGTCGATTTGTTTCTTCTTTGTGACGTCCAGGACCCGAGTCTGAATTCCTGGAAAACAACCCGAGACACTACTCACCTGGTCAGCCTCACAGACGGTGCTGGTGGAAGCGGGAAGACCGCAGTGGCTGCCCGTGAGACTGCACGGGGTCCTAGGGGATTACTAGTAAAACTCACAAATCTTTGCGAGCCCCCTACAACACATGCCTCAACCGCTCCTCTCTGGCCATTCTCTGAATTGAAAAGTAAAGGATGTTTCTGAGCAAAGCCCTGGGGGAAGTAGCAAGGACCTACTAGGTCTTCTCAGAAAGCCGGCTGTGGGGACCAGGGGCTCGCTGCCACCCATTTCTCCCCAGAGGCCAGGCAGCCCCACTGTGACCTGTCCTCACTGCTCGGGCTGGGGGGCACCCAAGAGGGCTTCTTTTTGTGTGCTTCACCTCTATGCCGATTCCGCTCTTTGTTAGAAATTACTTTTGTGGCCAAGGGGATTGGCGTGCACCTCTGGACTGCACCGCCAGGAGCAGAGAGGGAGTGGACGATGGCGCCCGAGACGCACCTGTCCCGGCGGCTACAGACTCTGAGCATCTGCCAGTGAGAGCAGCAGCCACCACTGTCGCCTTTACAGTAAGATGATACATGGTTTATCATTCTCTTCTGAGTGTGGGACGAGAATAGCAAAGGAAAAGATCAATGAGGAAAGGGAAGACAGAGTTTCAGGAGACTTCCAGCCCGTGGTGCTTGTCCAGCCCAGCAGCTTCACGCTGGCTGGTGTCACACACACCACTACACTGTGTGCACGCGCGCATGTGTACACGTGCACACGTGTGTATGCCTGGTGCCTTCCGTCAGCTAGTTCAGGGAAGGCATCATCTTTTCTAGTTTTCTGGGCGATTTCTTTAGAGCGACTCCAGTGGACGGCCTCGATGCTGCGGCTGGGTTCCGTGGGTGCAGTAAGGGGTGACAGGTACCTAGTAATTTGGGTAGTCTCTAGTGTTTCCAACCATGATCTGGATTTCAGGTAAGAGTCCCTAAAGTCTCTAGCCACATATGACCACAGAGCACCTGAAATGCAGGAGTCTGAAGGGCAAGGTGCTTTAAGTGTAAAATACACTGGATTTCAAAATTTTAGTAGGAATGTGAAACTGCATGAGTAGTTTTTATATTGAAGATATGTTAAAATGAAACCATTTTAGAGGCAGAAAGGTAAAATATATTATTAGGATGAATTTCCACCTGTTTTTTTTTACTGTTTAAATGTTGCCACCAGGAAATTTAAAACCACACTTTGCTGGGGAGGGTGGGGAGGGGGGACTGGTCTGCTAGGGAGAGCAGTGCAGAACTAAATTTGTAGCAACAGTTAAAAAAACACTGGTTACATTGTCACATAAAATCTGGAAATTTGGTCAGGAACTCTTCAATGGTTGGATAAAGGATACAAGTAGACACCACAGACTTGAAAAGAGAAGCGCATGCGCACACGCAGGGCTGGGCTGCAGGGTCCAGGGGCAGGGGCCGGGGCCTCTTACCTGGGCACTGCTCCAGCTCCTGGAGCTTGCTCTCATTGATGTCTGTGGCTATGACTCTGGCGCCTTCTCTTGCAAAAGCCTGGTGGAAGCGGAGCACAAGTGAGCCCTTTGTTTGCGGGGACCTGTTCTCCTGAGGCCTCCTGCCCCCACCCTACATCCTAGTTTCTTTGCTGTCTCTATGCAAGGGGCGGGGCAGCCCTCCAGCCTCACCTCCCCTTTCCCTGGGTCATTCTCCTTATCGCTAACGAAAACAATGTGACCTGCCTGGTGCTTGTCATGTGCCTGCCCCTGTAAGGAACACCCCATCAAACAGTGGGTGAAAAAATGCACCACTCCCCGGGGATGCCTCTATTCCAAGCCACCTCTGAGCAGGAGACCCGGCTCCAGGCAGTAAGAGGAAATGGGTCTCGTGAACATCTTACCCCCTGAGGTGCAGGAGGGCCTGGGGCTTAGGGGAGGTGCAGGGGAGCTGCGAGTGTGGGAGCCCTGAGCCCTCTTCCCGCAGACACCACGTCACACGCGCTGCACACAAAGCCTGTCACACAATAGAGTGGTGAGGGTGTATTCCTGCCTCCGCCTGCCTGGGTGGGGTCTGGACTCTTTTTGTAACTGAAGCACAGGTCCACTGAACAGGGAGAAGGGGACTGAGTAGCCGTGGGCGCTGCCTGCATCACTCAACACCGCAGAGGTCAGCACACTCACCAAGGCAGCAGCCCGGCCGATGCCCTGGGCTGCGGCCGTCAGCACGATCACCTTCCCCTCCAGGCGGCCCATGCTGACCCGAGGGGGCTGGGTGTCGAGACCGGTGTGTTAGATGTGTGCACTGCCCAGGGCGCCTGTGGACTCCCTGAGATCCTGGAGACACCACCTCTGTGGGAACAGACCCCATCTGAGTTTCCCAGCACCCCGAGGACTCTCAGTGCTGGCTGTGCGCCCCAGAGGTACTTAGCACACCTGCAGGAGCGGCTGCAGACACAAGAAGTCCACTGTCCTCCCTGCCCCCCTCCGCTATGACATCACGTTTCTGCACCAGTTGGGGGGCTGCTCCTCCCTTTCGTCCCGCAGAATTGCTGGTTTTGCACAATTTATGCTTTCCCTTTGTTCCTCGGGAAGATTTCACATTTGGCCTCAGAGTCACTGCACAAGAACAGAGGCCATGCCAGGCACCCGGCGCCCCATTAGACATGTGAGGAGACTGATGGGAATCCCGCCTCCCCTCCCACCCCCAGTCCAGAACTAAACTCCTGACCCTGACTGTACAGCGTCCAGAACATTCCATCCACAGCCTGCTGTGCTCAGGAAGTTTTCCCAGCAGTAACACTTTAACCAGCCCAGCGCAGACTGCCTGAGGGAAGACTGAGGAATTCTGCGGGGGGGTGGGGGGTGGGGGAGGGGGTTCGCCCTAGTTTCCCAGGAGCAAGGCAGCCCCCAATTCCAGCCTACAGAGCCGTCGCCAACCCCAGCCGCCAAGGAGGCCAGATTCTGACAGTTCTGCTCTCCGGCCTTCCCAGAGTAAAGGCCAGGGAGAGAGAGCGGGTGGGGTGGAGTGGGCGAGTTCCCCTAAGTCCCCGCAGCCCCCGGTGGCATCCGCTCCGCAGCCTGGAGGGCTCTGGTGGTCTAGCTCCTTCTTCCCGAACCTGTCTGTTCTCTTCCGCCCAGCGGCTTCCATCCTTGTTTTTCTCTGTAGCAGCTCCCTTGCTGAGGCCCCACACTCCTGGGGGGTCGGGTACAAGGGCCCAGGCCAGAGCCCTGCGCTCAGCCCTCCTGGCGGGGGTGGCAGGAGTGCAGGCAGGGCCGGGGTGGGGGTTCAGGGAGACCTGGCTGGCGGCGCTCTTTCCTGGGCCCTCTTGAGCCTCCAGGCCTCCAGCCACCCCAGCCGCTGCCCTCGAGCCTGCTGCGCTCAGAACCCCGTTCCCGACTTTCCCAGAGGACGCCTGTCGGAGGCCCGCGGGGCGTGGAGCGCGCCCTAGCCCCACGGCGGGCGGAGCAGCGCGGAGGCGCCCCGAGCCGGGCTCCCGGCCCGTTGGGCCCCAGGAAACCCCGAGCAGGCTGGGGCCGGGGGGCCAGCCCGACGCCAGGCCAGAGCACCCGGCCGGGCCGCGCCCCACCGCGCCGTGCGCGGGGCTGCCCGGGCTGGGGCTCCCGGCCCCCGGGACGCGCGGGCTTCCTCCGGCTCCCAGCGGGCGGCGCCGTCCGCGTTACTGCTGAAGGCGCCTCACACCGCGGCCCCCGCCGCCTCCAGCGCCCGGGCGCCCCGCGGCCAAAGTCCCAGCGGAGTCCGAGCCCCGGGGGCCGGCCCCCGCGGACGCCTGACGCCCCTGGCCCCGCGGCCCCGTCTTCCTGGAGCAGACTTTGGGGTCAAAGTCTCACCACGAGCCGCGGCGCACTCGCGGGGGCACAGGCGGCCCAGCGCGGCCCAGCGGCCACCAGCCCCGCGGCACCCGGGACCGCTGCGCTCTGCAGCGGGCGCGCAGCGCCGTCCCCGGGAACGCGCACTCCCGCTCCTCCGGCGCCTCCGAAGCCGACGCTCCGCGCTCCAAGCCGTTCGGAAACCCGCGCCCACCCCGCGGCGGTGATCAGCCCTGACACGGCAGCGTGCAGGCCGCGCGGCGCCTAAACACCAGAGCCCCTTTCTCAGGACACAGCGGCTTTCCAGAGCGCTGCAAACTCACCGAAGGCGCGAGCGGCCGCGTCCCGCACACCCCGCAGCGCCGGGAGGGCCGGGCGGGCGGAGCCGGGGGCGGGGCACGGGGCGGAGCGTCGCCGTCGGGGGCGGAGCTGAGGGCGTCAGAGGCGCTGAGGGCGGGGGCACGGGGCGGAGAGTCGCCGTCGGGGGCGGAGCTGAGAGCGGGGGCTCGGGACGGAGCGTCGCCGTCGGGGGCGGAGCTGAGGGCGTCAGAGGAGCCGGGGGCGGGGAGAGGGGCGGAGCATAGCCGTCGGGGGCGGAGC